>CM076570.1:862296582-862401180 GCA_034641835.2 Pinus albicaulis | reverse complement strand
AAACACTCAGAAAACACTTCCTCAAAGAACAAACACTGCTCAGAATATCTCTATTATGATTCAGAAAGAACTCTTACAACTTCATATGAAATTTTTCGAATGCCCAAATGAGCTAGATTTCCTAGTATATATAATTCTCTAGCCAGTCATCCGGTTACTACTTTTACCTGTAACTTGAAGAATCTCTTTTCGGTAGGACTATCATGCAAGATATCTCATCCGAAGGACATACAGTAAAAGCAAGTGTACAAAAAGTAATGAACAGTCTAAAGATTCGGGCAAGTGGGGACAACCACTTGTTATCTCGTCCCTTGGAGGCTAGGCCATATGGGGACCGAATTTGACACAATCTAAGAAAGCTAAAGATTTACAATCAGGCCGGAATCTAGGACATCGACTCTTTTACAAAAGTAAATACACAGTGGAGATTTTTCAGTTGGACCAAATCCCATGGAAACCAAAAATAAGATATGAAAAGATATCAAATGAATGATCCTTGCAATCAATCACTATTTTCTCTGTCCTCATAATCATGCTCATGATCGTATCTAGAAACTTGATCAGGTTCCAATAATTCATCTAAATCAGGAGCAAATATCTCGTGAGGCAAAGCATCATCCAACGAAGGTGGGGCCACTTCTCTGAAAGTGCAGTAGAAAGGAAAAGAATACAGATTTGCAGGCCTGTGTTCTTCATCAACTGTAATTTGTCCTTGAAAACTTACAAAGAGACTAAATGATTCATCTCTTTCATTAGGTACCACAATTGTATCTTGATGAACAAACTCAAATTCTATGACATAATCACTTTGTGCAGCAACATGAAATTCCCAGACTAGAGTACTAATAGTAGTCTGGTAATCATGGTCAAGCATCCAACATACCCTAGGCATATACTTATACAAAAATAACTTGAACCAAGGACTCCACCAATTTACAGCACTATTGACATTAACAGCATAAAAAATGACTCTAACTGACCCATGGATTCTAGCTCTCTGATGGATAGTGAAATAATCATTCCAGGTCCAATCAGTATTCTGAATAAAACCGAAATATATTGGATCTAATTCTCTAGACAAAGCATAATATACCCGCCAAGGTCTACTTCTATAAGGTAACTCTCGACCATATGACCACATAGCATCCTCTGAATCAAACCATTTCTGTAAAACAATCTCTTGGAGATTCAAAGGCAAAGACTTGACTCTTTTTACAAAACAATCCCAACAAAATTCATAATGACACTGACTGCAAATGACGACTGGACTGACTCTACTAGACTGGACTGAACTGTTACTTGAAGAAGCTTCATGCTGATGAAGTGGTCTGAACATCTTAAGTTCTTTGACTTCGACTCCTTCTCTTGTCAGCATATCTGCAAGATAATTTTCTGCACCAGACTTGTATACTATATCAAAATCAAATCCTTCAAGCCATAATGCCCATCTTAGAACTTTGGTGTTCCCTTGTTCTAACAATCTTTTGTTTGCCAAAATACCTTTCATATGTTTTAGATCTGTGCGGACAATGACCCTGACACTTTTAAGAAATAATCTGAATCTCTTAATTCCTCTTTTCACAGCAAGTATTTCCTTATGAGAAGAAGGATACTTGGTTTCTGTGTCATCAAATGTCTCTGAAGCATATGCACAGACTAATTCTTTTCTTCCATGCTTCTGTAGTAATACTACAGCCCATGTATGATTTGAAGCATCTGTTTCAAGAATGAAAGGAAGATTAGTATCAGGAAGTTTAAGCTTTGGCAACTCATTGATTTTTGCTTTAATATTTCTGACTACTTCTGACATTTCTTTAGTCCATCCCACTGCTTCCTTTCTCAACCTTTTCTGCAAGATTTTAGTATCTTTTGATTGTTTTTCATAAAATTGCCTGATATAATTCAAACAACCAAGAAACCTCTGCAAACTTTTGACATCTAGGATAAAGTTTGGAAACTTCAGTAAGTGAGTCAAAATGTGTGGTTGCAGCTCAATATGTCCTTGTTCTATATGCAGACCTAAGAAATCAATTCTGACTTTTCCTATTTGAAACTTCTCATTAGAATCAGAAAGAACAAGTCCATGTTTATACACCATCTCATAGAACTTTTCTAAATGCGTCTTATGGCTATTTACATCTTTACTGAAAACAAGTAAATCATCTATATATACAATGATAAACTCTACCTCTCCAAAAATGTCTTCCATCCTCTTCTGGAATTCAGATGGAGCATTTTTTAATCCAAAAGGAATTACAGTCCATTGGTATTGACCATGGGGGACTGTAAAAGTTGTCTTGTACCTGTCTTCTGGAATGATGCCAATTTTCCAGAAACCACTTTTCAAATCAAATTTGCTGAAAACATTTGCAGTAGCAATTTTAGCAAGAAGGAGCTCTTTGTTAGGGAGAGGATACCTGATAGGAAGCAATGCATCGTTTAAAGCCTTGTAATTGATAACAAGTCTTTTCTTTCCTCTTTTCTGCTCACTGTGCTTATTCACATAAAAAGCTGGGCAAGCCCAGGGACTTTTACAGGGCTCAATAAGCTTTTGCTGTAAGAGTTGAGAGATCTCTTCTTTGCACAAAGTTTGTTCTTGTGGACTCATGTGATTAGCACTAGCCTTTTGTGGTCTGGAAATGTATCCTTCTCTGTAAGGAAGTGCTACAAAATATTTTTCTCTGGTCCAGAAATCATCATGCCAATTTGCTGTGCATTCTTTGCGAAGTTTATCTGAAACATTCTGCAAAGTTTTAGGACCATGAATCTCAGCATTTTTCACAATTTTGTGGATTTTAGACAAATCTTGTAGACTACATTGAATCTGATCTTCTTCAACTGGTTGAACATTGATTTTGTAGTCATTTGAAGCATGTACTGTAACTAGGCCTTCAGTGGTAGTAAAGATAACTGATTCCTTGCCAAAAGTGACAGGGAGAAATTTCTTCAAAAATTCTTGTACTAACAAAAAATCTGAACCAGTATCAAAACTGTACAAAGTGACAAATACTTGAACATTATTTAGATGAATAGGGAAATCAGGGGCTATGTGATTAATCTCCATCAAATCTTTAGTGATAGCCCTGAATTGTAATTTAGTTGGCTGCCAATAATATGTAGGAATGGCACCAAATTTGCAGCAACTACTCATGGCTCCAGAGTCAATTTGGGCATCTAGAGTGTATTCCTTCACTTTGGGCAATTTTATCTTTATTGGAATAACCACTCTATCTCCTATTCCCATAATATTGACTACATCAACACTTGTAGGTTTTAAGGGAATTTCTTCTGGAACATCTTTCATCAACAAATTTTCCAATTTTGAATTACAATCATCATAATCAGAAATTAATAACTGTAGTTTGGATGATAACTGGATCATTTCTGATGTAGTATGATGAATAGATGACTCTAGATCCTCAATCTTTTTCTTAAGAGTTGTGATTGTGTCCATACCTGGATTTTGTGAGTATTATGTAATATTCAAAGGTTTGAACATTGAATCAAACTCTTTTTCAATGAATTCTTCATTTGAGAGGCTTCTTTTAAATCTTCTGGAAGAAGGTAGCTGATTCTCCAAGGCCTCCAACTTTTCTGTTAACCTTCTTCTGGCTGTGAACTGTACTGGGTCAAGCTATGCCAATTCAACTTTGACTTCTGCTATCTTTATCTGCAAATTATCTGAAGAGTTAAAATGAAACATTTTAATATCAGGAATAAATGTTTCATTAGAGTCAGAAGAATCAGACTCTAATGTGAGCTTCCTAATATCTTCCAAGTTATCTTCTTCAGATTCTGAGGAAGAACTGGATACTTCAAAGTATTCTCCATTCGAATGAGATATAAGATCCCAATCTTTAGGATCATGAACTGATGAGAATATATCCATGATCTTCATTTGTCTTTTGTCTTTATTTTCTCTGCAAGCATTAGCATAATGACCTTCTTTTCCACAAATAAAACAAACAACTTTCTTTGAAGGTTTTGTCCTTTTCCTAGATACTGTCCTTCTGCCCCGAAAAGTTTTCTTAGAAGGATAATACTTCTTTTTAGGAAAATACTTATCTGCTTTGCAGGAACAACTTTGGTATTTTTTCTTAATGACTTTGTTTTTGGATTTTGAATGGCAACCAAAGTCATAAGTCTCTTTGAAATTATTGCAGAGTTTAGTACTGAAATGCATTTGTTTTTTGAAATTCTTTTTTGCCTTTTCAGCAGCACATTCTTTCTGCAAAACTGAAACAATCAATTGTTGAACAGCAGCAAATGATGAATTCTCAATCTTGATTTTATGCTCATCAATATGCTGATTTATTAGATCTGGAATCTTTCCTGGCATTGATAGTGTAATACCCTCAATATTTGAACAAATTGATGATCATTCTGGCTCGATATACTTATTTCTCAGATAGGATAGAAATATTCTTGCAAATAGTCTATATTGCACAATCTCTCGAGATAAAAACAATTGTAATTGATGGTCAATCTTCTGGTACATTCCCTACAAACTCATGTTTTAAGGCATCAAACAAAGCTTTTAAGGGATCATCTTCATTTTCAACTATTTGATTCATTTCGCCATCTGACAGCTTATCCCACCATTGCTTCAGGATACCAGTAAAAGACCAAATAATTTGAGTGACAATATCTGACCAATCTGCCTTAGTTTCTGCTTTTCTTTGTAATGCCCAAGTATGCAAATTATGGAAAGACAGTTGATAACTTCATCATAACTTAAGCAATCACTATTAACAAGAGAGTATTTCCAAATCCTCTCAAGAAGGATTTTCTATTTTTATCGGTGATGTTCGCACGTTTCAGATATCTACCAAAAGGACTTGCTGCAGATGCTTCCATGGGCAAGTGAAAGTTATCTTTATTCCTTCTTCCTTTATGAGTAAAGGAAAATGTGTCTTCTCTATCCCTTTTAGAACTTGGCTCACCTTGTGTTGGTTCACCAGGGGTTCTCTGAGTACCAGTGACACCTGACATAGCCAATATTTGAGGATATTGTGTAGCAGATGGTTGGCCATTTTCTAACAAACTTTTAAGGCTTACATAATTCTTTGGCAACCTTAAACTTTCAAGAGAAGGAAACTCTTTTAGCCTTTCTTTCATTAACTCAGTTTTTTCTTTAGCTAAATTTATTCCTCTATGAATTTTCTCATACTTGACTGCATCCAAATTCTCTACCCCCTTAAAAAGAATACTTCGTGATTCACTTTGTGAAGTAGAACCAGGAGTAAATTTCAATCTAGGAGTAGAGGTATCTACTTCTCTATAATGAGGAGGAGAAGCAGGAGATGGAAGAGCATCTCTTAAATGATCAAGAGATCTAGAGATGATACCCATGTTTGATTGAATATCATTCAACTTCTGTGTGTGCTCATTCTGTGTACCCAATACTTCATTATAACCAGTATGCATCTTCTTGATATGTTCTTTAATTTATAGCACATCTCTGGCTATATCATCTATATTTTGCAACATACAAACAATCTAGTAGTTTGTATAGTTATGCATTTTTTCTGATTCACTCTGTTATGGATCTGAGAGATTCTTCATCTGTAACCATTGTAGATCTGCTTTCATTGTTCCATTCTTGAATGTTCTCCTAGCATTTCTAGGTTCTAAATGTCTCTCATTTATTTTAGCAGATACTTCTTGTTGGGTTCTAGGAAGAGAAAAGCTCTTAATATCAGGAACAAAGATCTGGAAATCTTTTTTAGGAGAATGTTGTTCTTCAGTCTGGAAACTGGAAGAGGAAGATGGAACACAAAACTGACAATCATCTGTTTTATGGGACTGAGATCTTCTGTGGCTTTTTCTAGGAACAGAGGATTGCAAAACATGATCTCTTGGAACTGTAAGCTGAGAGGGGATTGATGATAAACTATGTCTACCACCCAAAAATGGAGATCTGTCCAAGGTGGACAGAGATCGAGTGAGGGAAGGTGTTGTGAATTTAAGACCACTGGATCCATGAGGATGTTGTATGAGGGACAACTGTTGGGGCTCTTTGGAGGATTTAAGCTGCAGATATTTCTGAGACAGAGGAGTATAAGTACTATTCCATTCTTCAGGAAGAGTACATGCAGCAAATCCAATTTGGAGCGGTGATGTATTACCAGGGCCAACAACTACGCCTTCTTTCAAAGCTCTTTGGGATAACTTAGAATTTAATGGAGACATTGAAATAGAAACAAAACGAAGACAAACAGAAGAATGAAACTGAGCTATTAATGCTTGTGGGGCTACATCAAAGCCATGGAATTGAATATAAGCATTTAAAAACTCATTGATGTAAGGATCTGTTAAGGCTACTTGATAGCGGGGAATGACAGAAGACCAAACAGGACTATTATTTAATGGACTCTGAAATCCTCCCAGAAGTGCATCATGAAAGTTATTCATTCTAGTGTCAAGAACACATGTTAAACAAGATGTATTTAATCCTGGCCTAACAAGAGGATTGATGTCGAACTGAATCATTCCAATATGAATATAATTATAGCCATGTTCCAAACCCCATTATATATCTTCTTTCTTTATCAAAGGAACTTGATATACAGACTGACCAGTAGACATAGGAATATTCACAGAAGTAAACCGAAACAACTGAGCAGCGCGAAACAAAAAAACTGGAATCTTATATAATTTATCAACTTCTATCTCTGGCAATGTCCAATTAGGTTGAGGCTCGAATTCTTGAACTAAGACTTTCTCATTATATAACTCATCATTACTTGATTTGTTCAAATACTTATTCAAAAAAGACCATCTCTTTTGCCTAGCAATTTTCTTGTCATCGAGCTTCTGAAGAACAAATTCATTCATAGAACCAGCCACTAAGGTTAAATAAAAGTATGCACCTGAACAGAGGAATAAAGCTTCTGTGCACTAGGAAAGCAAAACACGGCAGTCCGTCGCCTAAAGCCCAGAATCTTATTTACAGTTGTTAAACTTAAATATTTTGAGTGCCCTAATGGTTTTTGATAGGCTGAATGCATTTCTAGCATCAAAAATGGATTCTAAACAGTCCAAGCACATGATTTTTTGAATTTTAATTAACCAGATTCCAACGATTTTTTGCTGTCCAGACAAATTCGTGTGCTCGGTAGACAACTTCATTCTTTACATTCTACATTCCTCACAGCTCATTGTGCGGAGCTTCGCACGAGTGAAATCCAACTCGACTGCTTTAAGGTATACCAAAAATTAAGTGAAGGGCAGTGCCTACAATCACAATCACTATATACATACAATCACTATATTTAATATGCGCAATTCATTCTGTAACTTCTCTACTCGGATAATTGCTATGTTTCAATATATTCACTGAACCATTAGATGTTCGAATGTGTTCAATCATCTAAGATATGGAGGTCCTTGTCAATGAATTCCACAGAAAAAATACTTAGCCACATTGTTTCAGTTGACAAAAATTGAAAACGATGGCCATATCATTAATGAAAATGAGAACGGGATGTTCCACAATTTGTCGTTGTGAGCATCTTCTGTAATACCAAGTGAAACTCCTAGCGATTCAACCCTCGCCTCTAAGACAATACCAAGTGAAACTCCGAGCTACTCAATCGTCGCGTTGTCGAGGTCCTAAGATGGTGTACTTCGAGTCGCTCAATGGCATCAATGGCATCTAGATTAGTACTGCGAATTACGAATCTGCATCTAAAGGCCTATATTTGAAGTCCCTATTAATGTTAGCTGGCTACTAGTGATAAATATAGTATAGGGAAAGAGGTATAGTAGACATATTTGTCAGTGCAGGCAATATAGTCGCATATAGTATGATGAAAGATTTATTACTGCGAGGTGGTTACGCATTAGTGTGGCTATTAATGTGATCATCCGTAATATTAATGTGGTCTACACATGTACTGATTGTGTTAATTAGTACGTTCAGGTTCTATTGAATTCGTATTATTATTTCATTCATTTATTTCTTGACTTTTATATGTGGAGCAATGGCCCAATAAACTTTAAAGAGCTCGAAAACCAAAATAGAAGCAGAGGAACTGAAACCATTAAAGCGAGCCTTCACCAAGGATCACATACACAAGGCAGTTAAGGCGCTGTTAGTGGTGCTGAAACAACTACCTATGCTGCTGCTAAAATTGAAAGTTATGCTGCCATCAGACGTACAAGTAGCAGACCCGTACGTTGAGGATATAAGTACAGATGTTCCCCCGTGAGCTCTCTGGCAACCATTATCCCCATTGCACATTCCGAGAACCTGCTTACGTGGCAGTATGGGCCCACCACTCCGTCTCCGTTTACAGAGATGGACATAGGATATAAGGCATACATAGGCGCTGATATTTCTTGGAGATCTAAAATTATTATTGCTCAATTAAGGACTAATTCTCATCAACTCTGTTGTGAAACAGGGCGCTGGAAAAGGCCAAAAGAAATGTGGGAAGAAAGAGTATGTATTTTTTGCTCCTCCGGAAAAGTGGAAACAGAAAAAAATTTCATTCTAGAATGTGAGGCCTTCAAGGACACCAGAGAAAACTATGCAGGTATTCTGGCAGCTAATTCTTGGGATAATCTATTCAGCGAAGAGTTTGTCGATAAGCTGGGAGTGCTCATTGTAAAACTTCACAGAAAAAGGGCCGAATACAAGAGTCAGATAGAGAAGCAATCTGTCCCATAGGCTATTTTTAGCCTCGTGGACATTAAAAATTCTTTCTTTCTTTCTTTCTTTCTAAGTACAGATGTTCCCCCGTGAGCTCTCTGGCAACCATTTTCCCGCATTTCACATTCCGAGAACCTACTTACGTGGCAGTATGGGCCCACCACTCCGTCTCCGTTTACAGAGATGGACGTTGACAACTTTTATCGAAATGGTTTGTGGTTGGAAAACTTTTGCTCCAGGAAGCTATGTTATGTCTCGCATCGTGTCATTGTCCGGCGGGGAGCTAGAGGCATGGGATTCAATTTCACCTGCCTAGCGACAGTTCCCTTGGGTACTAACCTTGCAAGTCGACAAAAACACAACTAAATGGTTTTAATTCATGGAGTTGTTTTTAGTGTGAATGTTTGGACTTTATGTCGAAATTTTGATTTGTGTTATTTATATATGGATTTAGCATTGTGAAAATTGTAGGGAACTTATCCACAGGAAAAATTCCAAAAAATCTTACTAAAAACAACTCTTAATTGTAGCACCAAGCATATTAATACAGTGTAACACTATATGCCCATAGCCAGATAATGTACCTATTTCAATGCAACTATAGGCATATATTGCCCCAAGTATTTATGGCTCTCTAGACTTGTAAATATTGATTGTCTAATTATAAATAAGAAAATATTTATCATACTCTATTGAATGGTTGTCTTTCGCACTTTCAGTCACCACCCTTAAGAGGAGTGAAGGAGTCGCTGGATTGGAATTTTATTCTTTTTTTTTACACAGTCGGTTGTTGTATTATATTTCGAAAAAAGAGAGGAAGAGTTCCCTGATACATTCTAATGTAGTTGTGGTAATCCAAGGAGGGGTACAAAAACAAAATACCACGCCTCCCATGTGTCGACTATTGATACTTTGCTACGTTACAGATTCAAGATAAATTCTAGTAAACTGCGAAAGCATAAGAGAAAATTTGAAAGACATGAGTAAAAGAGAGAAAGGATGAGTGAGGATCAGTTGATGCTAATTGGTCTTCCGGTTGATGCATTAGTGTTGTCTTGATTTTCTTTAGCATTGGCATTTCTGACATTATTGGAGCTGGAACTTGGTGCAGAACACTTATCAATCATATATTTCAGAATCTGGAGGGATCCTTCCATATGAGCACAATGATTAGTGGCAGCTAAAAGCTGTTGTTGGTATGGTTGAGCTTGCTGCTGGAGAAAGGAAGTGTCCACCTTATGATGGTCTTCCATGATCTTCAACTGCCCTCTAATCAGAGCCATCTTTGCTTGAAGGTCAGTGCAATGAAAACAATTTTCGCTTCTCATGGTCTGAGAAGGGGATCACATATCACACAGCTGAGGATAGATGGAAATATACTCAAGAGGACCAAGATTGCAGGGAGGAATAGAAGCAGTTTCAATACAATGATGGTGAGAGTTGTAAGGAGGGTGTGAATAAATAAGGAGGGCCGGCAAAGAAAGATAGTCGGAGCAGGATAAGCGAGGATATAAGGTCACGGGAGAGACATTTTTTATAGTGAGGAGAGATTCAGATTGCTCAGATAGAATCTTGCAGAGGATGATACAATCTATTCGCATGACAGGATTCAAAATCATGACAGGAGACAAAATCATGGCAAGGGGGAGAAGGATGTGTCATCTTGACAATGAATTTGACCGGCTAGTATTCCATAGGCTTTATTAGCCAAAGTGTCAGCTCGTTTGTTATTGTCTCTAATTATATGATAGAAAGAAAGATATTTTATATCTTTGCTCAGGATTCGACATCTACTGATAAGCCTGCAAAGGGAAATATTGGGAGATTGCTTACCATTTGTCATCATACTGATGATAATGGCTGAGTCACAAAATATCATTACATTTGAAAGATTTAATTTTTTGATCAATTCGAGCCCTTGGAGCAAAGCATAGGCCTCAGCTCTGTTCTTAGACAAGGAGCCAAGCCTCCATTCAAAGGAGATCATAACGCTGCCATGTTCATCGCTTATGAGACCTCCTGCCCTAATAATTCCTGGGTTCGCCTTTGATGCTCCATCGAAGAAGAGAGAAGGTCTTTTACATCCATCCATCCATTCAATAAACTCTTTTTCCTTGAGTCTTATCTTCCATTTTTCCTTTTGGGGAGTTTGAATGACTAGGGATTTGAAATCGCCACGATTGTCAAGAGCTCTACCCAGAAATGTTTTTTCTTTAGCTTGGAGATCGTTGAAGTTGATATGGTCGTTGCTTTTGGATAGAATTGTCTCGATAGAGAGGCTCTAGGTCTTGTTTTGAACCTTCCTTGTGCAAGGTTTTTTGCCTTGGAAAATCATCTTACTCCTTGCCAACCAGATACTCCAGAGAAGGACATATGGGAGGGTGTACCAGACCCTTTTGACGATGTTCTTGCTCTTTTTTCCCAAGGGATATCCTTTTTTCTAGATTTTTATCAATTTTGAGACAGAGTTGATGGAATCTAAATCGATCTGAGAGAAGGTGGTAAGATCACTCCAGCAATGATTAGTAAAGGGACATCTCACAAAGAGATGGAAAGTAGTCTCTTCTTCGTTTTGACAATTGGGGCATCTGGAGGGGCCATAGATACCTATTTTTTTTTAAATTGTCTGAAGTTAGGATCTTACCTTTGAGCAGAGTCCAAATGAACATTTTTATCTTTGGAATGGCTTCATATTTCCATATGAGCTTCCAGATGGGCCATTAAGGAGAGGGGAAATGGTCTTTAAGAAGGTATCCATAAGCCACTTTAATTAAGAATGAAGAACCGTAAGGATCCCACCGAAAACTGTCTTTCTTTCCTTTAACCAATGGAGCAGAACCATGAAGCCTTGTTTTAAGATTTACTAGATTGGCCTCAAGTTGAGGGGGAGTATTAGGAAAAGCCCATCCAATCTAGGCTTTGGAATGCTCATCCCAATTGGAAATCTAATCCAAGATATTTATATCAAGGTTCCGGAGGTAATTTTGAATGCGCTAAATGCTCGGGCTGGTATTGAGAGGAGATTGCCCCATAATTTTATCCTTCTAGATATTTATACTGCTTCCACCTTGAGGAACTTTAGAGATATTTCTATTGATAAAAGGAATGGCTTTCTTGCATAAAGCCCAAATTCTGGAACATCACCTACTTTGGATATCTTGTTCAAGGAGATTTTGTCTAGCAGATAGAAGATATTTGGTTTCCAGAACTTTCTTCCACGAGGAGTGTTTTCCACTAATGAGGCGCCACACTATTTTTCCTCCAAAGGCATTATTCAAGATTTTTGGAATGCGAATACCAGTCCCACCATTTTCATAGTTTTGAGTGACCTTCCTCCATTTAACTAAGTTGAATTTCTTCTTCTCGTTTTTCCCTCCTTGCCAAAGGAATTTCCTTAAAACTGCTTCTATTTTTGATGGATGCTGATAGGAGCATAGAGCAGGGAAAAGTGATACAATGGCAGGGCAGAGAGAATATATTTTAGGAGGATTGTATGCCCAACTATATTGAGCTAGGAGGATCCCCACTGCTGCACTCTCTTTTTCATCTTGTCAATTGTTATGTTTCAGACCTTAGTCTTCAAGGGTCCAACACTAACTAGCATCCCAATATAATTAAAGTAGGTCCAGTTCAATTTGTAAGAGACTTAAAAAACTTGTGCAATACTATGGATAATATGATTTGGTGCATTCCACCCATAGATACAACTTTTTTGGTAATTAATCAATGCTCCTCAATAGATCATGAATTTTTCAAGAAGAGTTTTGAATCTCTGGGCAATAATGTAGGTGGCTCCACCCATCAAGAGGGTGTCATCAACAAATTGAGAATGATTCATATTCTTGACTCCGTTGCTGAATTTTATTCCAGTGATAAGACCAACTCTACGCTTGTGATCCAAGGCTCTGCTGAAGGACTCTGCCATTAGAATAAAAAGAAAAGGAGAGAGAGGGTAGCCTTGCCTGAGACCATGAGAATATTGAAAGAATTTTGCTGGCCTTCCATTGACTAAGGGAGAGATCCAAGGCTTGGAGATACAGGAATTGATAAGAGAGATAAATTCAGTTTCAAATCCCATCTTTTGGAGGACAGAGAGGAGAAATGAATTTCTCAGTTTATCAAAGGCGTTGGCAAGGTCGAGCTTCAGGATGAATATTTTCTCTGATCGCATCATACTTAAGTGAATGGCTTCTTCGACTAAAAGGATAGAATCAAAAATTTTCCTTTGGGAAATGAATCCCCCTTGGTTTTCAGAAATGAGGTTAAGGAGATGGGGTTTGAGGCGGGAGGTGAGAATTTTAGTGATAATTTTGTATGAGGAGTTGTAAAGGGAGATAGGTATAAATCTGGAAAAGGAGGAGGGGCGGTTTTCTTTGGGTATGAGGGCGAGGAAGGTAGAATTGGTAAAGCCACCGATATTATTCTTTCTTTGTACCCACTGAATCATTTTGATTAAGTCCTTTTTTATTACATCCCAATAGGTTCAGTAAAAGCTAATGGAGAAGCCATCTGGGGCCAAAGATTTGTCTGGATGCAAAGTCCAGATAGAATTGAGAATTTCGGCCTCCTCTATATCCCTTTTAAGGGAGTTGTTTATCTCATCCGTGATTAGCTTGGGCAAGTGATTTAAGAGATCTGAATAATCCTCAGGAACAACTGATTCAGATAGCATATTTTTATAATGATTTTAAGCAGAAGCCTTGATACCTTCGTGCTCTACGTGAACTCTTCCCTCATCATCTGTTATGGTTGAGATTTTATTCCTTGACCTTCCAACAGTGGCTTTTTTGTGAAAGAAAGAGGTATTTTTCTCACTAGCCTATAGCCACAGGTTTCTAGATTTAAGTCTCCATTTCTGCTCTTCTTTCCTATTAACTTTATACAAGTTCCAGTAGAGATTTTTCTCCTGTTCTAAATTTTCTTGATTCACTCCATGAGTGTCAATGTCAGTATGAACTACTTCCAGCTTTAATTTGATTTCATTTTTAACTTTGTCTAGTTCCTTGTAATGAAGTTTGGCTTAGTCTTTAAGAGCCATATGAACATTCTTCATCTTTGTTTCCCATATGTGCGAAGAGAAGCCCTCCACATGCTGCTGCCAAGAGTGATACATAATCTATTTGGACTCAGGGAATTCACTCCAAAGGGAGTTGAACCTAAAAGGGAGGGGTCCAAGGGAGAGGGTGACAAGGTAATGGTCAGAAGCAGAGAAGGAGAGGATACAAGAAGAGGCAACAGAGAAGACATAAATAAGAGTAACAACCACAGTAAAACGACCAAGCCTTTCCATTATGTTTCCAACACCAATTTTGTGATTGCTCCAGGTGAATTTTCGGTTTTTGTGGATAATTTCAACCAAATCATGGCCTTGAATTATAGTTTCAAGATGATCTCTTAAGGGATCATAATTGAAACTACCACATCTTTTTTCGTTGGCATGCAAGATCAAGTTAAGGTCCCCACCAATGATGATTTTTTTATTATCCTCATTGTCTATATCTGCTTTCATGGTGCTCCAACAAACTTCTTTGTCCTTGTAATAATTAGGCCCATGGATATTGTACACAATGATCACAATGTTCTCTTAGATGTTTTGAAGATTGACTTTGATCCAGTTTTGAGTCCTGATAGCTCCATTTTGTCTCCAAGTATTATGATTCCAGATGGTGGATATTCCTCCTGAGGCACCCCTGGATTCCATAACAGTACCTGTATAGTTCTTCATTTTATTTATGATGTTTTCCGTGTCTTGATCTCCTTTCTTAGTTTCTTGAAGGAGAATGATGTCAAGTTTTTCTTGCTTCAAAAGGTCTCTTAGAGCTGAGTTTTTTGAGGGGTGTCCTAGTCCCCTGTAGTTCCAAGAGAGGGCTTTCATCATTTCAAGAATGCAGGTTTAGGACCTGTTTTCCCTCCTTGTTCACTATGACTTGCTTCTTTGTTGATTTTCCCTGCAATGAAGGATTCTATAGGGTCTTGAATTCCAAGAGCTATGTCCTTTTGGGCTGCTTCATCTCTATGATGCTCGGAAGATTTCCTTCCGGGACTGGATTTTTTAAGGTTTTCCAGAATGACCCCATGCTCTTTGGTTGCGTTTCTTGTGACAATTTGGGCCGAAGAAGGTTCAGTAGAGGAGGAGGGAGGAAAATATTTGGAGGGGGAGAATTGAGGAGTGGATCCAAGAAGAGGGGAGGGGATGGAGGGCTGAGGAGGATCCTCTTCAGAAGGGGCAAGGGAAGAGAAGGGGTTAGGGGAGGCAAGCGAAGGGGTGGAGGATGGGTTATGAGGGGGATCAGGGGTTGCTGAGGGGATGAGGAGGGGTTAGATGAGGAAGGACTGGGGGGGGTAGATTGGGAGGATTGGACATGAGGGATACCAGTATTTCTAGGGTTCAGGGAAATCTTATTTTTTTATAGTTTCCCATTGGGTTTCTCGATCATATTTTTCAATCTCAATAACTTTAGATAATCTATTAGAAAAATGATCGTATTCATGGCATACCTTGCACTTGAATGGGATTTTTTCATTGTTTAGTTGTTGTATGTGGGTCTAGTTGTCAACCTTAAGTTTGATCGCCTTTGGAAGTCCTTTCCCCAGATCCACTTCAATGAAGATCCTGGCGCATGCATGCATGTTGTCCTTCGGCTCACTTCTATCAATGAATTTTCCTATTGCGTTCCCGATTGCTCGAATAGAATCTTCGCCCCAGCAGTGCAAGGGAAGATGAGCGAGGCGAACCCAGACCAGAACAACTTTGCGCACGTCAAGTTCTGGATCAAAGTCTAGAGTCCATTTGTTTAGGTAGAGCCCTTTGGTGTCCATGAAATATAGCCCATTCCTAAATATCAAGTCCTTGACTTCTTTTGTCTCAAAATGGAATGTGAAATAACCTCTACTACATAATCTAATTGAGATTTTCCCACTGATCTTATCCGCCCAGTTGCATTCAACCCATTTTTGCGCCGTCTTCGGCGAGGGTCACAGACCTTTAAATTGTCTGATAAGTCCTTTCTCTACGAGCAAGAGATATGCCATACGCGGGATGGCCGGGGGAAGAGAGACTTCCTAAATGCCTCCTAGTTTCCTGATGAACTTAGAAATTGCAGGTCTTGGACGAGGAGGATTTAAAGAGCTGATTAGTGCTGAGAAGGCTTGGGCATGATAAAGCAGAGAGGTTTCCTTCTGGATGTCCTTCGGAGGGGCCATGCACCCGGTATCAGGTAGCAACAACTGAGGGGAGTGCGCTTACTCCTACGTTTGCGCCTAGGTTACGGCTGTGGCTCACCTGCAGAGTGATTTTTATCATATATTAATGTACATACTTATTGTTGGATTGGAATTTTATTCAAAATTTAAAGAACATTTGTATTTATGTACGGAAAACTTAGGTTTAAAAGTAAAATTATAAATATTAAAATTAATTATAAATTTTTATATATATATATATATATATATTAGTCAGAGGGATCGACAACATCAAGCAGCTTTCACACGCACGGCATGGGGTCCAACCCCCTGGCTACCACTATAACCTCTCAGGGAACCGCCCAGCCTGCAAGAGCGGTACCCAGATAAGACGAGACTTGAACTTGCAACCTGCATAACAACACGAACACCTTAACAGTGCGTTCGCTAGCCACTAGACCATGCCCCTGCGGGCAATTATAAAATTAAATATTATTAATAATTAGTTTAGAAATTTAATTTAAATAAATTTTGTGTTAATAAGTGAGTATTGTTAATAATTAGTTTAGAAATTCAATTTAAATATCTTTTATGTTATTCTTTTTATAAGTTTGGGAGGACTACATCTTCCACAAGTCCAATATATCACCTCGAGGGAATTGAATGGGTGACTTCACATCAAAGACGATGACTAATTTAAAAAAGTAATATTATTTTTTTATAAAATTTTATTTTTTTCATCAAATTTCTAAAAGATATGGTTGTTTTTCATTTTACCTTTGAATTTGAGGGAAATGGGTATTTTTAGTGCTCAAATTTTGTATTTCTTTTAAAATGAAAATAAAATAATTTTTAAATAAAAAATATTGTTAACTATAATTAAAAATAAAAATGAATATACCTATTTTGTTACTGGTTCGTTTTAATTAAAAGCGTTATATAATATCAATAATCTTACTTTCAATATGCTCAATAGATTTGTTGTTGATATTACAATTCACAATTTGGGTTAGAAAAAAATTCACTTACTCTCGACTATAAATAAGATATTTTGATGTTAGTGTGAAATGACATAATAATTTTATAGCAACTTTTAAAAAGATAAAAGTTAAAAAAAAAACAACAAAACAAAAAAAAACAAGGCACATTCTACCATGCAATATGAAAGAGATAAGTATGAAGCTGATATGTGTCCTTTTTAAAATAAAAATGAAACACTTTTTAAATAAATAAACAATATAAACCATAATTAAAACCAAAAATGAATATATCTATTTAGTTAGTTTTAATTAGAAGAATTATAAAATACTAATAATCTTACTTGCTTGGTTTGTTGTTGACATTACAATCTAGAAGATGTGGTAAAAATATTTTACTCACTCTCAACCATAAATAATATAACATATTTAGACATTAGTGTCAAAGCACATAATTTTATATCAGCTTTAAAAATAAATAAACATACATATATAAAGAAAGATCATTCTTAAAAAATATTTAAAATTTAGTAAACTATTTAAATATCCATACGAACTTATATATATTTCAATAAAAAAAAGAAAAAAATAGAATGTAACAAACAAAATCAATTATTTCCTAATAAGAATATTAAAAGGGAGGACATGTAATTCATTCTATTCCTAATACCATATTAATATATGACATATAAAAAATTACTAATGGTATTTTAAAAATATTAATAAAAAGTTAAAAATTGAGTTATAAATAAAATGTTTTAATAAAAAATTATAATTAAAATATTTGAAGTAGTTTTACTATTCTACATTTTAGATTTTTTAGGTATATTTTCTAGTCATTTGAAATCTAGCAAAAATTTGTTAGAATTGTAAATTAAGTTGTGTAGTCTACACTATGCAAGTTTTCACGGGGATTTTCAAGGGGTTAAATTCATTTATAGATTGAAAAATGCAATTTAAACATTGAAGAATTTTATATTGTATTGTAAAATAAATTCACACCTCAAAAGATTTAAAATTTAATCCCACTTGAGACTTGATAGATCCATGGCTAAAGTGAATACTCGTGAATATGAAAACTATTTTTGCATGGATAATATATAAACTATTTTCTATATTTCCTAACAAATCCATGAAAAGCATTGATATTTAAATGTATACATATATTATTCATTATTTTAAGTATGTAAGCTCTAATCATTTTTGACAATGTAACTCTAATGGTTTTTTTGTTCTTTTTTAAAATAATTTTTACATCTTTCATATTTTTTCTATAATAATAATAATAAGGTAGTAGCTAAGTTAGAAACCAAATATTTCAAGTAGACTCACTATTCTAGATTTTGCCTCTTTTTAGATATATTAGCTCATTTTAAGTACATTTTTCACTATTTCAAAATCTAACAATGATTTGTTGGAAACTATAATTTTACTTTTTATAGTTTACACAATTCAAGTGCTCAAGGAGTTTTGCAAGGGGTTGAATCAATTTATACATTAAAAAACACAATTTAAACAATGTAATTTTTTATATTGCACTCTAAAAGAAATTTATACTTTAATATATTTAATCCCTCTAAAAACTCATACACTTAAGTTTAAGAATATAATTCTAATCAAATTATATTACTTCTTTTATAACTTTTATCCAATTCTAACATATCCTAAATTCTTTTCCCTCTATCGTTAATTCCTTTCTTTTCATTCTTAGGTCTTTCTTTGGTATTTTCTTAATGGGCGTTTCTCCTCCCTAAATTTAAAAAAAAATTATTAATCTTTTTAATTTATCAATCTTATTAATCTTATTTTATGGCTTATCCAATAATGCAACACTTAATTATTGACCAACCCATTTTATCTTTAGACTTCATTTCTTAAATTAAATAAATTTATGTTTAAACTTTTTTTATTTCAAAATCCCTCTTTTACCTTCCATTCTCTTTATTATTAAATTTCCTTTTTCTATTTCATTTCATTGAATACCCTTACCTTATTCATTTATTACACTATATTTCTAATAATAAAAAATTTAATCCAAATATTTTAATTTTAATTTTAATTTTAAATTAAATTAAATTTAATTCTAATTTTAAATAAATATTTTAATTCATTATTGATTTTCCTAGCGATCGATTATCATTTTTTTTTTCACACAGGAAAAATTCGTAATTTTATTTATGAGAAAACAAAATTACATGTTACATTGTGCTGGTATTAGTCCCAAGGACATGCAAAGTAGCCGCAAATAAAAAAACAAAGGAAAGACAATTAGGATTTTCTTCCTTTCTTCTTTTCGACCTTACGCCAAGCACCTTGTGTTGGCTCGGTCTCGATAAGGACAAGCTGATTTTCTTTCGTTTGTGCTCCAATATCCTTATCAGAGTCTGATGTGTCTGGAGTATGTGTTCTTTTATATCCCCCGCTGTCTTGTGCTCCAGGTCCCATATCTTGCTGAGTCTTTGTGGTGGTGTCAAGAGGATCTTGCATTTCCTGTTCATGTGTGCCTATGGAGGTATCTGTTTGATGATGCTCATGAGGTGAGGGTTCCTCCTCTTCTTCCTGTAGTTCTGGTTCCTCAGAAGGAAATTGCCAACCTTTGGCTGATTTGCCTGATTTCTTCTTTTTTCTGATATCCCTTTTGGCTGCCGGGCAAGAGTTTTGTAGGTGTCCTGTGCACCTGCAAATCCGGCATCTAAAAGCTGTGTTCTCATAATCTAAATGCTGTGTCCATCTTTGTTGCTTATTATTCAACATGATACACTCTGGGAGGCCTTTGCTCAAGTCGACCTCCACACAGATACGTGCAAAGGTGAAGATGCGCTCCTCCAGGCGTTGAGTATCTGTTTTGATGTATCTACCAAGGGTGTTTCCAATGCTGCCAAGTACATTTTCATTCCAAAAATGTAGCGGGAGGTTGTAGAGTCTGACCCATACCGGCATTCTAGTAACCTCCATAGTGTTGGCGTCAAAATTTGGGAACCATGGTGTGATGAAGAGTCCCGTGGAACCCCAAAACCATGGTCCCTGACTAAGGATGGTGTCTCTGTCTTCAGTTGTTGATAATTTGACAATGAAGAACCCCTTTGAACATAGGTGGATCTCACATTCCATGGTCCAGTTTGTAAAAATCCAATGGAACAGCTCCATTGGTTTGGGCCAGAAACAGTTAAATCTGCCTATTATTGCTTGGGATTCGTAGGCATTTTTATGCACATCAATCTCTGGGCTGTCTATGCTTATCTCAGGCACACTGTCCTGCAGTTCCACGATATATGGCTTGGGGGAGCTTTCAGCAGGGACATCCGGTGCTGAAGATTTGTTTTTCTCCCCCTGTAATACATTTCTGTATGAACCTTTGGTGGGCACCGTTTTTGATGCACTTGCTCCCATGGAGGGGCCATGTGCTCTGTTTTGGCCCATCATACCACCCCGTAGTCGAAGGTTGAGACAAAGAGTAGACCCAGAAACAATGGCGTATTCATTTAGAGTACAGTGATCAGCTAAGGCTTTCCCTTCAAAGATCAATAACTGAACCTGTAATGGATACCCCGCTGTGGACTGTATACCTTCCTTCAGAGCTAGAATCGAATCTGTGCCTTGCATCCATAATATGATACTACTGCCTACGGGAGGCTTAATAAAAATTTGAAAAGGATCCGAGCCTACCTGAGATTCAATCTCACAGATGAGATGGCTGCTCCTTTTTCCCTTTTGAACATCAATCATGGCCAGCGCGCGATCTAGAGCCTGGTAACCCCAATCCGCCTACAAGGCGAGCGAGTGGTCAATATGGGATCGGAACCCATAACAGGTGCACGCACAGAGGGATACATTCGGTCTGTTATTTAGCCGCCCCCAGCAACAGGTCGACAGCAGAAGAGAAAGACCAGAAAAAACAGTAAAACCAGCGCCTCCATAGCTCGAAATGTGAATACCGTTCATTTCTACCCACGTATGACCAGACTGCAGGTCCGACTCCCATGCAAGTCCGCCCACCCAGGTTTGTCCAGAGCCGAGGCCAGAGGGTCTGAAACTCGATCCATTAACAGGCACAGTGTAAGGGATGTCGGTCCAAAGAGGTTCCAAAACCCAACCGAGCAGCTGGGATGTGAGGATCAGCTTGTCAGGAGCTAGATCAGGATGTGTCGCCGCCGTGAGAGCCGAAGACCCAGAAACGAGTGCCCTAGGGTAACCGCCGACAGCCAGTGCTCTGCTTCCCTCCATATTTTTTCGTCTGCGGTCTCGATCGATTATCATTTATTAATTCATAAATTTGATTTTTAATAGTATAATCTATATTAAATTTATAATTTATATTTCTAATATTGTTTCAATATTCATTTAATGTTCATTTCTAACGGCTAATTTCCCGTTCTCTATAAAATTTTGGTCGATCATTCTTATCATGTTATGCTCTAGCTTCCTGCCCCTGAAGATGGGTGAAGTGTGTTCACTAGAAACTTCTAACGTCAATATACACAGTTCTCCATAAACTCTCAGCATTAAATTTTATCTAATTAAAAATAATAATAATAATAATAATAATATTTAAGGTTATAGCCAAGTTACACACCAAAATAATAATAATAATAATAATTTAATTTTAAGGTCATAGCCAAGTTAGACACCAATATTGTTATATAAAACACTTGTTTGTGGGACAACCCGTTTTATAATTGAATTTTTGACTTCTTAAGAAGAAACACATATTCTTAACCATTAACCACTTTTTTATTATCTTAAAAAGTAATATACTTAAGAAATGTTATTAGATTTATTACGACAATGTAAGAAATAAATATTGTGTAACAAGTCATGTGACAATTATTATTAATTATTATTATTAATGTATAATAATGAATAGTTATAGAAAAATTATTGCATGATATTTATTTATTACATTATGATAATATAACTAATAATAGACCTTATTTTTACTATAAAAATCTTCCTGAAATTTCAAAATTTTAGTTAAATTTGATTAGATTTTTTGAAATCACTAAGAAAAATGAGTTTTTGTTGTTGTTGTTGTTGTTGTTAGCTACATGCCTCTATTAAGATTCTATATTTAAGATTCTATATTTAATTCGAAGGGGTTCTTAGATTTCAAAAGTTTATTCACGTAAAATATTAGGAACCTTAAATTTGAGGTTGTTTAAAATTAATTGTATACAACCTCCTTTAATTTAAGAAGGTTATTTAAAATAGATCTTTTTATTTTATTGTTAAATGAGTATGCGTGGATTCGCAGCTGGAAAAACCCTAAGATACATCTTCTAAGAGCAAACCCAGCTGGGCATTCCTACTATACTACCTGTAACATCGAACTATAGGAAACATAACTAGTAGAGGACTTTCGTGGATAATTCTATAGAACACTACAAAGAGTAATTACATAAATGAAGCGTGCGAAAGCAAACATTTCAAAAAGTAGAGCAAGACAACTATCATTAGTCGATAATACTAGCACGTAGATTAAGGTTAAAATCATTATTCCAACTGACGTGCTGATTTCTAGCATTTGTCCCTTGAGATTCCTTTAAATGCAGCTCTGATATCATGCTTCTCAACGCATCCACTTCATCATACAATCGAGAAGATTGGAGTTTGACGGTCTACAACTCTTCTGCCAGTTCTATGTGAGAACGGGTCAGTTGACAGAACTTTATTTATAGCTCATGATCAACCTTCCAGATGGATTTATTAGTAGAGACACATTGAGAACATGGGTTTTCCTCTGAATGAGTCATTTGTTTTAGTAACTGTCCACCAAAATTTTGGTAATTGAGGAATATGGTTGCAACTTGCTGTGTGAATAGAGATATCCCCACGCAATAAATGTGAAAGGTTTTCAAAATGATATGAAATGTGTCTTTGTATTGCTGAATTACTTCGGATGCCATAACTACTTTTATTCAGTTCCTTTGAAAGACGCCCCCAATTTCCAATTAAAATCTCGTGGTCTCTCCTGTTACCGACAGTCTAGGAGAGGTAATCTTGACCAACAGATTGGAAACCAACATAATTGACGAGAACGGGGTGGCAACTACCATGGAACAACCAAAGATGCCACTGAATATAAGGGAAGAGAACAAGCTTCCTAGGGCTTGAATTCCCCTCCGAGTCCATGATGCCCGAACGCCAGAAATCCACCAATAGAAATGATGTGCCCACGCAATCACCAACAGGAGAAGAGACTAGAACGAAGAGAAGATATCTAAAAAGAGCTCTCCCCATGGATGGTTGCTTAATGCCACAATTAACCGATGAAGAAACCCATATATTTTGAAATCCAAAAGATGAAAGAGAACCTGAGTCAGAGAAACAAGAGAGAATGCTCCCAGGCAAAGGGCCCTAGAAAATTTAACACCTCCATTACTATCAGCCTACACGAGCTCCATTAATTCGGGAATTGTTTCCCTTGCGAAATGCTTTGATTTCCTCATTATCGCATGATCGGGAGAAATTTTCCCTACGCTTGAACTCAGTGGGAGTGATGTTTTGAGCATGCGAACTGGAATACACGAACACAACACGCCGAGAGCGACCAAGTGAGGACACGTACTTTTGGAATGGAATGCCAGCAAACAACCGAGCTGTCGTGTGAGGTAGGGTTGTCTCATTATTGAATGTTGAGGAGCAGTTGTGAGGGTATAGATTAATTAATGAGAATAGGATGAGACCAAATACGAAGTCATCTACCTTTATCTGTGAATCAAAATACCTTATCATAGATCCACAAGACTTGCGAACCCCTAAGGAGTAATGCATTTGGAACTTGATTAATTATAATAAGAGTTCTTTCTGTCAAGGAGCATGCCATGTTTTCTAGCTTGTGTGCCTCTAGTTTGATGAATCGCAAGATGTGATACAATTCTATGTTGTGGAAGACTGCCAATAATTCTTTGATTCTTTGAAAATTCATGGTAAGAGAGTTATAGAGAGTTATCTTTTGGAATCATGTTAAATTTTAAATGTTGAATCGTTAAGAGAGAATCCCATAAAATGATCAAGTATTTTTCCTTTTTTCTTTTCCTATGTAGAGGCTTTCGATGAGACTATATTTTTTGGCTTCATTGTTGGATATTTTCCCTAAAATTCATGAATACCTAGCTTCAACATTTCCATTAGGATTAAACAAAATCCCCTGCCCCCTTGCCACCCACGGGTTCCTCTTGGCGGCTCCATAAAAGTGTAATATCCACTTCTTTTGTTGCATTCTCCAAAGTTTTAGTTTAGGGAAGGACCATCGTAGCTTCGAATATGGGATTTTGGACATCGGAGGAGAGGGATTGTCATGAGGATGTTTGGGGGCTACGGATGAGACCCAAGACTCTTCAAGGGATTCAAGTTGCAAATTACATGAGACGATATTTAATTCAAGAAATAAATAGAGGGCTTGTAAAGAAATTGATTTGGAAGACGACAATTGATTCTGGAATGTTTCGGAATTCCTAGAATTCCAGGTCCTCCAACAGATAAATTTCGGGAGAGCAATCTAGACAGTATTAGAGGTTGGTTTGGATTTAACGGAGCCCTCATAAAACTTATTCCAGGCCGAGAAGAGATCATAGATATAGGAAGTTCAATTGATTCTTGAACTAATGGGGCCCAAAGCAGCAATATATACCGATCTAGCAAAGGGATACTCTAGGAATAGGTGGGATGGTCTCCTCCTAGGATTTATTGATAGGGCACATCAAAGATCCCTAAATTCCTCTTTTTGTTAAATTTCATGAAGTTAGAATTTTCCTATGTGCCAGAAGCCAACAAAATATCTTAACTTTGGGGATAGCATTAGGGGCCCATATTTTCCTCATTTTCCTCTAGATAGTAGCCTTAGGGGAAAATTCTAGATTGAAAGAGCAGCTCAATATATCTTTCTTTAACTGAATATACTACATCTTTCCATCCTAATTTGTCTTGATGAAGCCGATTGATTGGGCACATCAAATCAATTTCAATTCCAATGACTCCCAAAGAGGCCTGAAATGGTGAGGAAGGCCAACATTTTTCCAATTTGTCCATAGAACATCCTCATACGATTAGGAGATGTTTTCAAGGTGAATTATTCAAGCTCTTTGCATATATTCACTAAGAGGCTTTATATCATCGATTTGAATGACTCGATCATTACGCATAATGGATTACTCCCAAATTTTGATAGCTTCACCATTACTCAAAATTTTGTCGATCTTAGAATTGATCAAAGGAAAGGATGTAGCAATAAGCTTCCAAATTAGGGAGTTGTGCTTATGAGATCGAAGTCCGTGTCCTAAATGTATTTTGCTATGATAATTTGAATCTTTTGCTCCAAAGCATAATTCAACAAGGAAGGGTCCCTAAGACCAAGACCCCATGCATTTAAGGGGCTCGAACCATGAACCATTTAACTATATGAAATTTCTTTGTTGTCACTTTCCCACCTTCCCATAGAAATTTCCGAATAAGGCCACCAGGCCTTAAGTGGATGAAGTTGGGGGCCAAGAGAGCAGAGAACTGAAATACTAGCATTGTTGTTAACACAACTTCTTAGAGTACCATTCAACCAGCCAAATTAAGCCAATGAGAGCCCAAGACATCCATTTTACTTTTCATTTTTTTCCGATATATTTCTCCAGGGTCTTAAAGAAGAAGAATCCCAAGTGTCCATGAATGTTCTGTTTCCTTTTATTTTCTTTTTCCTTTTGTTTTCCTTCATTTTCCCTTGCAAGCATATTCCCAATGTAATTTCCCCCTTCCATTCAACTTGGAATATATGTCTGATGACTTTGGTTCAATTTATTTACATAGAAACTTAACCTGAGGTTGTTATACTTATGATCAAAGATTTTCTTATAAGACAAATTTCTTATTGAGATGAATATGTGATTCATAAGAACTTGAAATATTAGGTATATTAGGTCCAAACAAATTCCTCTCCATTCTAGAATGTAGGTAGAATAAATCCATTTCATAGTAGACACATAATTTTTTTTATATTTCCTTGAAGAGATCATTTGGCCAAAATATCAAAATAACACCCTGTAAAGAAACCAAAATCCAGACCATAACCAACCTTTCAAACCAATCGTCAAAATTTAATGTTATTTTTTAATGAACAAATCTTGTAAGCCCCAATGCCACCTACTATTTAAAATTCTTTCAGCGCCTAAACTTGAGGTAGTGACCCATCTCAACAATCCTTTTTCCAGCAACATAAAGTGGGGGTATAACATAAAAATTAATACAAGTCTTCCATCCACTTTCTTAGCATTTCACTTGCATGTGAACTAGCCTTCGATATATTCCTCCTCCATGGAGTGAATGTTGTTGAGTTGCACGTCCTTTCCCAAAACCAAACAGGGATCATCAACTTTGCATTTTATTATTGTTTCTAAGAAAATATTTAATTGGAAAATTCAATGGAGAATTCAATTGTGAGGAGATACCATCACTATTTAACATATCTAAAAAAAAATTATTTAGATTGCAATATGATCCTACAAAACAAAGTAGTTTAATTTAAATAATTTCAAAATTATATATTCGATAACATATTCTTCATTCATTAATATATAAGAAAATTATCCCATGCTTATGTAAATAAATTTATTGATATAAGAAATATTCTCGTTGGTTTTTCTTGTTGTCATAAAGAAAATATCTTATTTTATTTACAAACACAAAGGACTTACAATTCTCATAAAAGTGACATAATGTATTTAACAACATATTCTTTGCCGATAAAACAGACGCTCAATTTTTAATTTGAAATTCCAATAGCCAAGGTATTTAAAATCCATGGTGCAAATGTAGCATTGAATGCATTTAAATTCACGTCTTATCAACCATTTTTACCAATTTTACGCAAGGGCTTCACTGATCGAAGCTTGCAACAGCAACAACAGGCTGACTGGCCTTGTTGAGTCTCTTCTTTGTCTTTGATCTCTCAAATTCCTTTACACGAACCTACTTCCACTGTCATGCTCTATCGGCTTAAACACGACCTCCTACCTTCAACAGCCTTGGCGTCCCTAAGTGTTTTTGCGAACCTCTGGCGAACCTCAAGTGAACACAAGAGAGACAGATACTACCTCAACATACAATATAAAGCTCAGAGTTTCAAGTACTCAAGAATGCGGAAAACTTTTCTTCTCTTTATTGATTTCAGAATTTCATTACATGAATCTCATGGACTCAAATTTCTTTCCTGAGATTGACTGTTTCAGCATTTACCAGTGATTGCTTCTCAACAAATGAGATAGCGTTTTGGAGGCAACTTGGCTGAATACAGACTCAGTCTAAGAAAACATAACACATAAACTATCACACAGACTAATGATCTGGCCACTTTAGGTTCTCACCAGTGCCGAGCACACTAATGCGCAGGCTTCTCAGATCGACTTCTAGACTTGAGTCACTTCTTCATGATGCAAGAAGATCAAGCTTAGAGGTTGCAGATGCAGAGCAAGAAGAATGCAAACTCTGACTCTAAACACACAAAAACTCTAACAACTCTCAAACTCCCGATGCCGAATGAAT
This sequence comes from Pinus albicaulis, assembly GCA_034641835.2. NCBI lineage: Eukaryota > Viridiplantae > Streptophyta > Pinopsida > Pinales > Pinaceae > Pinus > Pinus albicaulis. Next base: position 862,373,841 of record CM076570.1, on the reverse strand, counting down.
GAACCTTAGCCTCTTTATATAGGATGTTAGGGGGGGACAAGCAATCAATTCGGATCTGACAAGGACAAAGACGTGGAGGAGGAATCATTGCTTTTGGGTAACGCCTAGGCGACATCCGCACAGAGATTCCTTCATCCGGACATATACATGTGAGTGCTAGGTACAAAGTGGATGCCTTTTTGGTACAGAAGGCCCATGAGGAAACTATTACAAATATTTACACAAATGATACTTTTTTACCGGAAAATTCCTCGGGAAAAACCGGTCACTTTAATCTTGTGACTGGGAGACAGTACAGAGTGGATACTTTTTTAGTGGAGTCCACGAGAACCTCTTTCTGTCGGATCATCTAGGATTTTTATTCCAGGAAATCTATACCTTTGATATGTGGTATCATTCCAAGCTTTGGTATAGATTCTTCTGATGATCATAGGATTATTTAGAATTATTTGGTGCTTTATCTTTGTCATCACCAGCCATTGGTTATGTTGTCTCATATGCTGGATTAAAATTTTTGAATCTGATACATAGCCAAGATCACTTATCTTCTGACAGGGAGCATGGAAACACTCACCTATTCCATTATCTATACACCATGTCCATTCATTATGGAAATATGTTTCATAAGATACTGGATCTATGGAAGTTTTATTAAGCCCATGGTCAGTCCACCTGTTGTACATATTCCCTCCTCCATTTAAATTTTGACCGCTGGTCCCCTTTTAAACTTGCTGCAAGCATCTTTCGTGATTAAAAACCTCCATGTCATGCTCATCGCCACCTTTTCCACTGCGAAATACACTGTCCAAATGTTAAAAATCCGCTATTAAAGTCATATTGGACCAAAGCCCCATGGTCTTAGCCCCTTCCCCATCGTCATCATATGACCCGAGCCTGAAAACCGTAAGTCAAAAAGAAAAGGGGCCTATTGTTTTAATGATAGGGTGCAATGGTGGCCATCTGATCAAAGTCCAAATCAACGGAGCGGTGAACGTTTCATATGGAGGGCCCCGCGCGCAGAAAACCGGCGGTAAACCCCCGCACCGCTTCCACTGGGTCAGCGGTTTTGAATTGAACGCCGACGATCCCATTAGAAATGCGCCACGCGTCTTCTGTACGGGTTCCAAAACTGCTTTCCCCGCGCGTTAATGCCTGTACAATCGTCGGGTAGCAGAATTCATGTGAACCGTTGGATCCCCCGATCTTCATCCAACGGCGGATATGCACCAGAACTGCTCACTTTTTAACATGAGTTTGCTGTGGTCTGTGGCCTACCATCGTGTCTCTCCCGTCCATTTCTAACCGTTCATTCGTGTCTATAATCCAACGGTCCTGAGTTCAGTCCCCCACCACCTGTTGACTCCGCCACGTTGCCATTCCACTTGTCCCCCCGTACTCCCACATGTTCGCTTCCGTGCGCCCAAAATATTTCCCCCGTCATATATATATATATATATATATATATATATATATATATATATGTGTGTGTGTGTGTGTGTGTGTGTGTGTGTGTGTGTGTGTGTGTGTGTGTGCGTGTTTGTATTCATATCCTCCATTTTATTTGCTCCTCGCAACCAAACAGTTTTACATGCAAACTTCGCAGTTCCTCTGTTCAATCATAATCTCCAACGTCTTTCTTCCACCACCCTGTGTATTTCTCCTCGTCGACCATGTATCCATCGTCCCCGCCTCCATCTGTGTCTGATTTCTCTAATATTCTGTGGTTTTTGCAGGTTTCAAGATAGTGGGGAGGTAGTTTTAATTCGCTGCCTCTGTTGCAAAGGTTTAGAGCCCATGAAAGACGATTTTCTGTGGGTGAAATTTAATGAAAAAGCTGAGGGTAGGTGCGAGAAATGATCGCCAATTAAAGAAGACAAAGAAATGTATTCACAGAACCCTCCAGAGAAATTCGCCCTGCATTAAAGATCCAGGATTCGAATCCAAAATCAGGGGCCGAGAGTACAGTACAGAATTGCAGACTATCTCAGGTCTCTTACGGCAGCAGATTTTCCCTCAGCTGCGGGCAACACATTGTATATATTTTATTATTTGTGTCTTGTATATAAGGAGATTTTTATCCCCCAACATTTATTTCCATAGACAGATTGTTAAGTACAGTCATTTATAGTTAGTCACTCATAGAATGGGCGCGAATGTTTTCTGCCATTTTTATTCAAATTGAGTCATTAATTGTGCTTCATCTACCTCCTCCTCTGGAATTTTCTATTTTTCCTATAAAGGCCCGAAAGGAAGGCATTGTAAAGGTTCCAGATTTATATCAGCAAACTGTGCATCGTAAAGGCTTTGGTATACATTCTGTAACATTTCTGTATGAAGGTTTAGAGCTCGTAGGGTCTCAGTGAGGAGGGGTTATAACTGTATTGAGGATTCTGGTCTTTGATGTCTCACAGTATGTAATTTCTCTTATGTGTTAATACAATATCTCTTTCATGCTATTTATCTTCTCGTATCATGTTCTAGAATGCGAGTGGCTCACTAGTTTGCAGAAAGGATTCATCTTTGTTGGTGCCCTTTCTGGAATTAGTCAAGCGCTTTAAATAGGCCTAGTCATGATATATTGTTCCATGATCATCTCTTCCATATTTTCTGGTATATTAGTTTCATGAGGAGGGTGCTTTTAAAACGCCATTGTCATACAAGGATTCATAGATTGGTATGCCCTTATGTGGTTCTGTTGTGTATCTGGGTATCAGCTTCATGTTAGCTAATATCTTCTTTAAGTCTCTTCACTGCACTCACCTCCTGATATTTGATTTCTGTGATATATTATTTGAACTGGCCCTCTTTACAGTAAGCGGTCTCTTAACTGTCTGATGCCTTTGTATTGGAGTTTTACATGATGTCCCTACACTGTTCTTATCTCTGTACCAGCTTCTGAGAGAGATTGGTCCCATTCAAAACTAGTTTCCTTGTTCAAACAAGAGATAGTAAGAGAGCTCTTTGGACTAACAACCCAAGCTATATAATGAGCTCCTTGCTATATTAAGATGTCCTAGGCACTCGTCTATGGTAAATCTAGGCTGTCTCTAGGAGGGTGACAAAATCATCCACAACACCACCAATATTGTAACCATTCTGGTTGTTGATTACCCTGCATGATCCATGTAGCACCAAACTTGAGTTTAGTATAGTGGGTCTCATTTTTACCATCTTTGTTTAGGAGATCCCACCACAATTTTTTGTACCCTGAAAAATTATAAATTGTGTCAGGAAATATTAGATCAGGATTATTTCCTGGCCATTGGTTAAAATTAGTCCAAGTCCATTCAGGGTTTCTAGTTCTATTGATGACCAAGTAATTATGATAGACACTTCGTCTATCACCTCCTTCTGACCAAATGACTGAGATATCAAGAAATTCAGTTGCTAATGACTGTTCAGCCTCATATGATGTAGCCATACTTCTTGAGTATACCATTTCATGTATCCATCTGCTTCCTTTTGGATATACTCATCTTTCAGGTACAAGATGTTGAATATCTATATGGTTCTGTAAATTGGCATCCAGAACTTTGGTGTTTCTAAGTCGCCACGTAGGCTTCCAGCTGTCTCTATACTTAACCCAACTTTTTTCTTCTGAAATGGTCTTTAAAATCTCTCTTTGGTGACTTTGATCCCATTCTGTTACTATCACCATTACTTGGTCTCGTTCTTGTTGCTGGATGAATTCTCGACTTAGAAAATATGGCAAGTAATTTTCTACTCCTTTGATATGTTCAACATTAAAGTCAAAGTTAGCAAAAAGTGCTTGCATCTAGCAAATTTGGCTTCTCCGAGATTTTTCATGTCATTTGTAAGGACTTTTCCTAATGCTGATGCATCAGTTCTTAGTAAAAACTTTTTATTGACAAGATGTATTGCAAACTTGTCAATAAAATTCCAGGCAGCTTTTACTTCTCTTTCAATGACAGAATAGTTTTTCTCTGTATAAATCCAGGTTCCGGAAGCAAATTGAACTACCTAATTTATCTTGTCCCTTTTATCCTTCTTCTGTTTTAGTACACCTCCCCAACCAATGTCACTGGCATTTGTTTCAACAATTTTAAAAGAACTTTCATCAGCAACATATAAGATTGGTAAAGTTTTTACCTTGGCTTTAATTTGCTTTACAGCTGTAGTATGTTTTTCTGTCCAAGCTGAAGGATTTTTTCTTAATCTACGGTTTAACAGAGATCTATGTGTTGCACAATCCTTATATAAATTCACAACATAATTCATACATCCTTAAAATCTTTGAAGTTGTGTTTTATCAAGGATAACATCAGGGAATTTATTTGCAAATTCCATGGGATAGCTTTGTAAAGCAATTTGTCCATTTTGGATTGTGTGTCCCAGAAATTTTATTGAGGTCTGGAAGATTTCAATCTTCTTCTTACTCAGCACCAGACCATTTTGCTTGACCAACTTTATAAAGATTTTTATGTGCTTAAAGTGGTCCTGAATATTTTTTGAAAAAATAAGAATGTCATCTATGTAAACAAGCAACCATTATGCATAAGGTTTGAATATGGAATCCTTAACCTTCTGAAACTTTGAGGGAGCATGCTTGAGGCCAAACGACATGACATTCCATTCATAGTGTCCGGCTAGAATACTAAAGGCAGTTTTGAACTTGTCCTTTTCTGCAACTGCAACCTGCCAGAAGCCAGACTTTAGATCAAATTTTGAAAATATTTTTGTCGCAGATATCCTACCCAATAGATCACCTTTGTGTGGAATTGGATAAGTATCGTCAGCAAGAATAGAATTCAGAGGCTTATAATTTATCACAAGTCTTGGGATTCCTCTGATTTGTTCTGATCTCTTATTCACATAGAATCCATAGTGATTCCATGGGCTATTGGATTCTCTGATGAAATTTCTGCTCAACAGCTGATTTATTTCCTTTTCGAATAGATCCCTGTATTCTTTATTCATAGGGATTTCTTTGGATTTACAGGGCCTGCCTGTGTACTCAGGTTTGTAGGGAAGTTCTACAAAGTGCTGTTTCCTATGCCAGAAGGCATTAAGTTCTTCTGAACAACATTCTGTTTCTATAACTGATTTTAATTCAGAGATTTTTCTCTGAATGCCAGGGGATTTTAACTGCTCTTCTATATGAATAGTAGATTTAAGGTCCTTGGGCTCTGTGAGTTTTGTTTCAGCCTTTTTAAGTTCCTGCATGGCTTGTACCATGGTAGATACCCTAGGATTTGAAATATAGGGCATATCTATCCTTTTAGATTTCCCATCTGAGGTAGGTACAATGATAAAATAACCAGATTTGTTATTTTTCAATTTGATAGAGCCATGTCGTTCTACTGCTGCTAGGAAAACATTTCCTAAAATACAATCAACAGGAATATCTCCTACTGCAAACTTCAATTTGATGCAATGAGTATCAAACCAGACAACATCTTTGGGAACTTCATATTGTAGGGTTTTTTCTCCTAACCCTATTATCTTCTTGGAGGCTGAAATCCAGTATTTGGAGGGGATGGCTTTTTTATTGAAAATATTTACATCTGCACCAGAATCTAAGAGTGTTGTGAGGGAAAAAAATTCTCCTTTAATACAAAAATTTATCTGAACATGATGTTGTTGATATTCTATTGCTAGAACACGCATCTTTCTAAATCCTATTGTAGGATCCTTTTTCCCTTCAAGAATTTCAACATTTGATTCTGTAAATGGTGCACTGTGTAAGGTGTAATTTGTGTAGTGGCCTGAAACAGGTTGTGTCATTTCTTGTTTTCCTTTTTCTAGTTTGGCAACTTGGGATTTAAGAACAGAAATTTCAGATTTAAGCATGTGTATTTCTCTACTCACCTCCCCCAAAGTGAGTGAACGAACTTTGTTCTACTCTTGATCCCACTGGTAGGCCTTTGTGTTTCTTTCATAAGAAGCTTCAACAAAAAGTGGCTTCTTGTTGGCACTTTTACTAGTGGAAGATGGTTGTGACATGAATGTCTCAAGCAAGCTATTTTTGAGCTCTCCTTCTTCCATTGCACGGATCTGAGCAAAGATCTTCAGCTCATCTTCATCTATTTGTGCCATAAGAACTTTTAGTTTAGAACTAAAATATTTTTCTAGAGAAACATCAGATGAAGAGTTAGATTCATCATCAGAAGAACATCCACATTTACAATTTTTAGAATCTGAACAGGAACAATGTAAGTGAGCTTGTAGTTCTTCAACCAAAGAACTGGAAGAGGAGGATTCACTGTATGAGTTAGAAGAGTAGTCATGCAACTGTTGTTGTTGGATGAATAGGCGAGGACAGTTTTCTGCCTTATGGTGTGGAGATCCACACTTGCTGCATTTATCTTTAGATTTTACTGCTGTCTTGCCTTTATTAAGAGGCTAAGATTTCCTGCCTCTATTTTGCTTTGATTCTTCTCCATCAGGATATCTGTTAGCTGTGTGGCCAGGTTTACCACATAACTAGCATGTGAGCTGGTTCAATATTTCTTGTTTGTGGCTTTTTAGATGTATGTCTGATGCCTTGTAGTAATGTGTATTAGGGACATACTTATAATATCCCTTTCTTTTGGATTGCTTGGAGGAGATTCTTCTCCTATTATTTCTGCTGGAAAATTTTTCTCTTTTTTTAGCCTTCTTAGCCTTTCGTTTAGACTTTCTCCTTTTTACTAGGGGATCATCAATGGTGATGCCATATTTACTGCAGAAGGATTTGCTGTTAGGCAGTCTAGACATCTTTTCTAAAGATTTATTCATCTTTGAACTAGTACACAGAGTTACTGGTACTTTTGTGATAACTGAATAGATTTCTCCCCAAGTGTAAACTTCGAAAGGCAACTGAAAATATTCTTGCAGTTTAATAATGTCTACCAACTTATAAGGCAAAGCTACAAGATATACTTGCTTCCATAAATTTAATATTTTTGGGATTTTTTACCAGAAATATCCTTTGCATCCAATCTCGATGGAAGTCTTTGTACTGGCTCATTTTCATACATTTTAAATTCATCAAAATAATCTCATTTTTGTCTGATACAACAGACTCACTGCCACACCAATGCTCCATGATCATGGAGGTTACAACTCCAGTCATGTTATTTGTGGGTGTGCCATCAGGATGAAAAATTATATCTCCATTTTCATCTTTCAAGATTTCTTCTTCCATCTTTTTAATCAAAGCTAGAGATGTCTCAACTTCCCACCATCTTGCCAAGGTTCCAGTGAAGCATTGAATAATAGTTTTACATGCTTCAAATTCAGATTTTCCTTTGACACACATGAACTTATACTCAGTCATCATATGATTAATCATTTGTCTAATTTGCCCCATACTGAGATTATCAATATTCCACTCTTTATGACATTCAAGATAAAACGAATGAGTTTCTAGAAGTTTACCCATCCCACTGAGATCTGGAGCATAATATCTAGTAAACTGACTTTCTAGGGGTTCATAGACTGGGAGGACTGTCCAACTTCTTTTGGAAAAAGATGGGGAAACTTGTCAATGGGATTGACAGGGTTTTGGATATGTACATGTCTTTTGTGTAGGAAAGAAGCTGGAATTGGCTCGTTTGTTTTAGAGGGGTTCAGCTTATCAAACTTGTTAGACAGATTAGATGTAAGACCTTTAGTAGAATAAGCTTCACTTATGATTCTACTTTCTACTTCTTCTATCTTATTTAAATATTCTCTGGAATAGGACTTAATCAAAGAAGAATCAAACGATACATTATTTAAAGCACTATTTACATCATTCACAGAGACTTGCAACTTATCAAACTGTTCCTTCACAAAAACAGTCTTGGCAACATTCTTTTCAAGATCTGTTATGGCAGTGTTTGACCAGTTTAGCTGTTCACTGGCTTTCTGTATCCTGCCATCAATGCCAAGAGCATTATCATCCTTTAACACCAAAGGAATGGCCTTTGCAGTGTTCTGACCTTCTCCCAGGATGATTCCTTTGTAAGGGGGAGAAGTAGTAGTAGTCTTAATCTTACTACCGTCAAGGGCTGACCATGAATGCTGAGAAGAAGATGTTGTGGCATCAGTCATGAACACAACTTCAGATTGTTTATTTTTCTTCCATGAATAGAAAGATATCCAATTGTTTGTTCTATTCATGTAATCTTTCCATTCTTCTGAAAATCTGATTTTCTCTTCACTTGAGTGAGTGAGGCCAAAGGATTCAGCCTCAGGATTAGTATAAATATCCCAGTTTAGCATCTCTTTCATCCACTAGGTTGCGACTTTGTGTTTCTTGCACCCATCCATAATAGTAAAGAATTTGTGCATTTCCATGACTGAAGGCTTTTTATAGTTGGCTGGTAGATCCTTGAATCTTGATTCAGGGATCAGATTATTCATCTTCTAAAGATATCCGAGACCAAATTTTGGCATAATGGGTGATGTCATCTTACTGAACATTTATGTCAATCTGGGGTCTTAATTTTCCAGATATGGTAATTCATGCATCATTAATACATGGTCTGACTCATGAGGGAATGGAATGTCAGAGAATTTAGGATTAAGACAAAAGTTAACAGAAGTGGAAGGTGGAGCTTTGCCTATCCTAGGATGATGGTTTTCATGAATGACCAAATAAGCAAGATTACTAAGATTGACCAAGAATCTGCATTCTAGACAAGAGACTTCAATGGAATTAAAATTTACAAGCTGGGAAAATTCAAATAAAGAAATGTGTTTACATGAACTTGAAACTAAACTTGAACAAGCCGTATCTACAATTTGTGGATCTTTATATAGGGGAGACTTTTTGCAGGCTTCTTCAATCCTATGTCTGTCAATGGTAGATCTTCTGGGAAAGGACAGAACATTAGAGGATTGATCTTCATGGATGAATCCCAAGACTTGTGATAAATTATAAGCCTCTGAATTTTGTTCTTGCCGATGATACCTATCCAATTCCACACAAAGGTGATCTACTGGGTAGGATATCTGGTGCAAAAATATTTTCAAAATTTGATCTAAAGTCTGGTTTCTAGCAGGTTGCAGTTGCAGAAAAAGACAAGTTCAAAACTGCCTTTAGTATTCCAGCCGGACACTATGAATGTAATGTCATGCTGTTTGGCCTCAAGCATGCTCCCTCAAAGTTTCAGAAGGTTATGGATTCCATATTCAAACCTTATGCAGATTGGTTTCTTATTTACATAGATGACATTCTAATCTTTTGAAAAAAACATTCAAGACCACTTTAAGCACATAAAAATCTTTATAAAGTTGGTCAAACAAAATGGTTTGGTGTTGAGTAAGAAGAAGATTGAAATCTTCTAGACCTCAATAAAAATTTTGGGACACACAATCCAAAATGGACAGATTGCTTTGCAAAGCCATGCCATCGAATTTGCAAATAAATTCCCTGATGTCATCCTTGATAAAACAAAGCTTCAAAGATTTTTAGGATGTCTGAATTATGTTGGGAATTTCTATAAAGATTTTGTAGCAGATAAATCTCAGTTAAATCAGATATTAAGAAAAAATCCTTCACCTTGGATAGAAAAACATACTATAGCTGTCAAGCAAATTAAAGCCAAGGTAAAAACTTTACCAATCTTATATGTTGCTGATGAAAGTTCTTTTAAAATTGTTGAAACAGATGCCAGTGACATTGGTTGGGGAGGTGTACTGAAACAGAAGAAGGATAAAAAGGACAAGATAGAGTAGTTAGTTCAATTTGCTTCCGGAACCTGGAGTTCTACAGATAAAAACTATTCTGTCATTGAAAGAGAAGTAAAAGTTGCCTGAAATTGTGTTGACAAGTTTGTAATACATCTTGTCAATAAATTTTTTTTACTAAGAACTGATGCATCAGCATTAGGAAAAGTCCTTACAAAGGATATTAAAAAGCCCGGAGAAGCCAAATTTGCTAGATTGCAAGAACTTTTTGCTAACTTTGACTTTGATGTTGAACGTATCAAAGGAGTAGAAAATCACTTGCCAGATTTTTTGAGCCGGGAATTTATCCAGCAACAAGAACAAGATCAAGCAATGGTGATAGTAATAGAGTGGGATCAAAGTCACCAATGAGAAATTTTAAAGACCATTTCAGAAGACAAAATTTGGGCTGAGTATAGAGACAGCTGGAAGCCTACTTGGAAACTTAGAAACACCAAAGTTCTGGATGCCAATTTACAGAACCATACAGATATTCAACATCTTGTGCCTAAAAGATGAGTATATCCAAAAGGTAGCAGATGGATACATGACATGGTATACTCAAGAAGTATGGCTGCATCATATGAGGCTGAACAGTCATTAGAAAATTACTTTCTTGATATCTCAGTCATTTGGTCAGAAGGAGGTGATAGACGAAGGGTCTATCATAATTACTTGGTCATCAATAGAACTAGAAACCTTGAATGGACATGGACTAATTTTAACCAATGGCCAGGAAATAATCCTGATCTAATATTTCCTGACACCATTTATAATTTTTCAGGGTACAAAAAATTGTGGTGGGATCTTCTAAATAAGGAAACCCACTATACTAAAATCAAGTTTGGTGCTACATGGATCATGCAAGCCAATCAACAACCATAATGGTTGCAAGATTGGTGGACTGACTATGGGCTTAATAAAACTGCCATAGATCCAGTATCCTATGAATCATATTTCCAAAGTGAATGCACATGGTGTATTGATAATGGAATAGGTGAGTGCTTTCATACTCCTTGTCAGAAGATAAGTGATCTTGGCTATGTACCAGATTCAAAGATCATGATGTAGCATATGAGACAACACAACCAGTGGCTTGTAATGACAAAGATCAAACACCAAATAATTCTAAACAAGCCTATGATTGTCAGGAGAATCTATACCAAAGCATGGAATGATACCACATATCAAAGGTACATATTTCCTGGAATAAAAATCTTAGATGATCCAGCTGAAGGTGGTTCTCGCGGACTCCACTAAAAAAGTATCCACTCTATACTATCTCCCAATCATGGGATTAAAGTGACTGGTTTTTCCCAAGGACTTTACCGATAAAAAGGTATCATCTGTGTAAATATTTGTAATAGTTTCCTCGTGGGCCTTCTGTACCAAAAAGGCATCCAATTTGTACCTATCACTCACATGTATGAGTCCGGATGAAGGAATCTCTGTGCGGATGTCGCCTCGGCATTACCCGAAAGCAATGATTCCTCCACTCTAAATAGGAAGAGTTGTCAATTTGCTGAAATATTGAAAGTATTAACAGAACCAACAACGGAGATGGATGGGACACCATTGGCCACATCAGCAACGTTAAGCAACTTGCAATCGAGATAATCTCGGCGAAGCTCCCTGGTCATTTGTTGTGGCATAAACTTGCCCTCTATCAAGACTACTGAATTTAAGATGTTATAAAGAGGACTGCTGAATTTAAGATGTTATAAAGAATAAGGGGTTGAATACCTCAGATGCAACACTTCTTACAAGTGAAAACACCATGAGTTTGGCGTTTACAGACTCAGGCAACTCTAAGCTGTCTAGGTGCCAACAAAATTTTTGTGGTGCGATGGTCAAAATGGGAATGATTGGTGTATTTACATGCGCACCTAAGGAGAAAACACAATACAACGATGTGTCCTGGAAGCGAAATTTTTATTTATTTTTATTTTTGTTGTTGTGTCACACATTTTCTATGCTATATAACTAGGGTTGGAATTTGGATTTCCTTTTACTTGTCAAACTATTTTTTTTTTACGTTCTGGGTTCTTATGCTTTCCATCAAGATATGTTATGTTTGAAATTTTTCCCATAAAAAATGATTCTCTTATAATAAATTAACTCTTCACCAATAAAGGTTTGGTTAAAAATTTACCCTTCAATAACATAATTATGTTAAAAAAATTCATATATTTATCATACATAAAAAAACAAAAATGACTGTCACACACAAATGACTTATTAAATTTTAAATTTTGGTTTGAAATTGCATGAAACACTCAAAATACTAATCTCATAAAAATTTGATAAAATAAATACTCTTACTCATTATAAGTTAAATATTTACATTCTCAAATTTTTGAAGTTCTTTATGCTAGGTCACTTCCTTTCACTACTTGAAAAAACCTATTAAATTATATTATTCGTCCAATCTTGTAGAAAACTTTCTAATAATATTAAAAAAACACTTCATATATATTTTTATTTTTAAAATAGATATAATGGTTAAAGTTTGATCTAAAAAAATTAAGAAAATGTGTGATTACATTATTTTCAAATTTCTTTCATGTCAGGTAACTTTGAAATTCTATTCTTCATTCAACGTGGAAAGAAAACTTTTTAAAAATATTAAAAGATATTTTATTTATTTTTAAATTACTTTGTTTTACTGTTTGAAAAGAGTTTTAAATTCTATTCTTCATCCAACTTCGTAAGAAAACTTCTTAAAAATCTGAAAAAATATTCTATATATTTTTTATTTTTAAAAATAAATAAAATGATTAAAGTTTTATCCAAATATATTAAGAAATGTTAAAGGTTACATCGTATTCTACGACTGCGTTGCTGGTATTTAGATCGAGGGAATGAGTGCGAGCGAAAGGGTAGCCTCCAGCAAGTGGAAACAACCCGCTGCCACCCAAGGTGGGAAATTTTCATCCTTATGAGTTTCTTAGGCTAGTTGTCATCTTGGGCATTTCAGTCCACACTCAATATAGTTTCCTAGAAATGAGTGGTAGAGAGAACCAATCCAAGGAACTTGTGAAAATTATATAACAACCTTCATGTGAGATATTTGTTCTTTTCTCATCAATGTAGATAAAAAGTATAGCTACCCACTTGATCCCAATCTCATGGAGCCCCGAAAATAGATCAAATTGACTGTGTTTTCATGAATATGATGGTTGAAGCTACCCAACTAAATAATTGACTCCATTCACTAGATTCATACACATTGACCAGTGCTCATGTCACCAACATGGTTTCTATATTAAACTCGTTCGAACTCTGGAGATTTTGTTTTTGGTTTCTCCCTCAAGTTTTTCTTATTCCATCTGTAAACAGTTTTGGTTTTCTTGAAGATTATTGATATGGAGCATTTGGATCATAAGGGCACTGTGGAGATGGTGAAGGACAACAATAGTATGGACCAAGTCTTATTGAGGGAACCTCATGGGGCTTCTGCCAGGGTAATATTCATGACAACCCTTTTTAATTTTTACATTTTTATTAGTCATCCTTCCCTTCTACACAGTGGCATTATTCTCTATGTTTTTGTCTCTCCACTCTTTGCTCCTTTTCTGAAATAGAGTACATTCAAAGAAAATATTTCGTGTTTCTCCTGCTTTGTATCCTTTACTGAATGGAATTCAAGAAATAAATGCATGCCAAGGTACATGGGTAGACTGGTGCATTGTATCTTTGCGAGCATTGTACATAACTAGCACAGGCCCATCTAAATGTTTGATAATAATACCAATTTACATGATAATAAGTTCTTGGTAACGGTGAAGTGGGCATGGTAATACCAATTTACACGATGTCAACTAAAAGTAGTAATTGAAGAAATAAGAACTTATTTTAACTGAGTGCATCTAAACAAATGATGAATGAGTTATTGTTGGAAATAATAAATTCCCCTGCTGCTGACTCTATGCAGAGAAAGAGGAGTACAACAGGGCCAACAAGCTTGCGTGCATGGCACTGTGCATTAAAGATGGATATAAATGAAACAGGGGAGGATTTATTTTTTTCAGCCGCAACCATACCTCCGCCACTGAAGAAGTGATGTTTTCTGTGGCTTCTTGACCACGCATCAGTCAACAGAAATAACAGTCTTATCATGTTTTAAAGACACCATACCAAGTCTTAAACTTTCAACCACCGCACCGCCTTACCCATTCACTAACCGCATTGAATTTTGCTTTGAAGTGTTTTGAATTAAGCATGCAATTATTTTTTTTTTGTTTTGAAGTTTTTGTATCATGCATCGGAAGCGCAAAGGTCACTTAACCCACCAGTGCCGATGATACACCAGCGATGCGACGTTGCGATATCGCAACATCGCTCATCGCAACACTCAACATCCCTTAATCCATTTCTGCAGCCCTGTCATGTTTTGCGATGTGATGATCCGTTGTGTGATGTTCCGAAAGCCCATCTGCGATGCGATGATGCGATCTCCGCTATGGGGTCCATCGCACATCGCACATATATATGTTTTTTTTTTCCATCGCGCACATATGTATTTTGTTATTTCCCGGTCAGCTTATCGCTTGCGATGCGATGTAGCAACATCACTCATCGCTCATCACAAAGCACAATGTCCCGCATACCACATGAACCACTTGCAAGTTCGCGATGCGATTTGCGATGTGGGCTCCACTTGAAAATGCGCATATATATATATATATATATATATATATATATATATATATATATATATATATATATATTGTTTGATGTCTTGTTTAATCACCGCGACCAAAGGTTTTCAACCTTAGTTTATGAATTTGTATGCGGCAATGTATTTTTCAATATATATATTTTCATTGTTTTGTTTTAATTTTAATATAGCACCATATATAAATGAAAAATCCCGAAGGCTTATCATAGATGTAATACACAGAGACAGAGAGTGTAAGCACAAAAAAAGAGACTGTATTATTGTAATTTTTGTAAAAGCCCGCAGGTGAAAATAGAGTGTGACTCTGTGAGAAAGACAGAGTGTTGTAAGCACCACTGCAAGTGTATTTCCTGTGGAGAGAGAAAGAGAATTCTGTAGAGCGTTGTGTCTGTAACAACCTTGAATGTTTCCTTTGTAAATCTAGAATAATGTTTTGAAGAAGATCTCTCCCATTTTGTAACAATGTTTTTAAATAAATGAAATAGTTCCAACTTGTGTTTATCATCTCTGTCCAGCAACAAAGTTTTTTTTATAATCTTTGTGTTGAGGTAAAATAGAGTGTTGTTCTCCCTTTGTGTTTATGGAATTCTTAGAAAATTCCAACATGGTATCAGAGCTTATCCAGGCTCTTTGAAGGTGTCAAAGAAGCTGAAGGAAGAAGGAAGCTTGTTGCATCAGTTCACCAGCAGCGTGAAAGCCCAATAGAGGTTCAAGTCCAGTATTTATCGAAACAGAGTTCCTGCTTTAAATTTAAAAGAGTGGTCCAGAGAAGTTTTCAGAGACAGAGTTTGGTCTCTTATACATAGAGGCAGATTGTTTGAAAAACACAGTCAAGTTTATTTCAAAGTTCAGTTTGTAAGCCATGGCTGGAGCCAGCACAAGCATGAGTATTGGAAATACTCAATTCCCACAATTTAATGGGAAGAAATATGACTATTAGGCAATTACCATGAGAGCCTTGTTTGCCTTTTAGGATTTATGGGAGTTTGTTGAAGATGGTTTTGATGAGCCAGTAGATGAGCAAGCCTTTAATGCCTTAAAACAGGCAGAGAAGGATTTGTTGAAGAGCAATAGGAAGGAGGACTCAAAAGCTCTCTTCTATCTCTATCAAGAATTGCATGAGAGTGTGTTTCCAAGGATAGCATCAGCTAAGAGATCCAAGGATACATGGGATACACTCCAGACAGCCTACCAAGGAATGGAGAAGGTGAAGACTGCAAAACTTCAACTGATCAGAAGGGATTTTGAAATTATTGGCATGAAGGATTCTGACATAATAGACTCATTCTTTACACAGTTGATTGGGTTGGTCACCCAAATGAGATCTCATGGAGAAATAGTGGAAGAGAGAAGGATTGTGGAGAAAATATTTAGGAGCTTACCCTCAAGGTTTGATGTTATTATCACAACCATTGAAGAGACAAAAGATCTCTCAAAGTTCACAGTTGATGAACTTCATGCATCACTGATGACTCATGAACAAAGATTGGGAAGAACAATAAACTCATTTTTGGAGCATGCCTGCAAGACCCAGATTCCTTTTGGAAGAGGAAGAGGTCAAGGCAGAGGAAGAGGAAGAAGCAGAAGCCAAAAGAGAGAAGGAAGAAACAACCCTTCAGATACTCATGGAAGGAGCAACAATAAAAATCAAAGCCAAGGCCAAAGCAGCATCCAGCAAGGTGAAAAACATCATGCACATAGACAAAGGTATGACAAATCCCATGTCTAGTGTCATTATTGCAAAAAATATGGACATTATGCAAATGAGTGTAGAAAAAAGAAATATGACATGAATAATAGGCAGAATGTTAATGTTACAAGAGAAGAAAAGAACCCAACAAATGTGCTATTAACCTGTAATGTAACACAAGATAGACAAGATGATATATGGTTCTATTGTATTGTACAACAACCCTCCCCATTTCCAAATTTCTAGAATAAATTTCATTTAGAAATAGGTCCCCTTTTTATCTTGCTTTCTAGATAGAAATAAATGATTTTGAAACAATCTGATCATTTTTAAATTAGGAATAAGAAGTTCATTGATAAAAGGACATATTGCATATCTTTATTAACAAGTGTGTATAAACAAATACAACAATGAAAAACTTTCTGATCCGATGAGATATAAAGCTTTTATCATATCAAAATGTTATATAAAGTTTTTATATTTAACAATATTTGATGTGTACAGTAATCGAAAATCGGAAATCGAAGAGATATTTAAGTTTTATGTTCACTTTGTAAAACTCCGATGCAATGGAACTCAATTACAATCGCAAATCGGATAAGTTTTGAATTTTCGTATTTGTTTTGCATACTTCTGATGCGATGCAATTCATCGAAATCACATTTCAGAGAATGATCTTTCATGGACTTGTTATAATAAAAATTTGATGCGATGACTCATATCGCAATCGCGAATCAGAAAAATGTTAAGTGATCATATCTTCTTTGAAAGACTCTGATGCGATGTGCTTCATCGCAATCGCATTGCGGAGAAACAAACATTATATTTTTTTGATTGAAATACTTCAACGCGACTTTAACTCCAGAAGAAAGATCCGCTTTTATTAAACTTCTGAGTAAATATAAAAATGTCTTCGCTTGGAATTATGAGGACTTAAAGACTTATGACACTTCTATGATTCAATACACAATTCCAATGCTATTTGATGTTAAGCCTGTTCAACAGAAGTTAAGAAAGATTCATCCAAATCTTGAGGATCAAATCAAAACATAACTCAACAAACTTTTGAAAGCCAAAATCATTTTTCCTGTAAGGCATTCCAATTGGGTTTCCAACATGGTACCTATCAGGAATAAAAATGGTGATATTAGAATCTTTATTGATTTCAAAAATTTAAACAAGGCATGTCAACCATGGAGCAAATACTCCAAAAGGTAGTTGGTTCTGAACTCATGTCCTTCCTTGATGGATTTTTCAGGCTATAATCAAATTTTAGTATGTCCAGATGATAGGTTGAAAACCACTTTCAGAACCAAATAGGGAACCTATGCTTATCACAAAATACCTTTTGGTTTAGTAAACGCAGGATTTACTTTCTAGAGAGCCATGGACATAGTATTTGAGGGTCTGATTAATAGATCAATTTTCATTTATCTTGATGACATAACAGTTTATTCAAAGAAGAGATCCAATCATCTACATGATCTGAAACTAATATTTGAAAGATGTAGAAGGTTTGGTATTTCCCTAAACCCAAAGAAATCCTTCTTTGCTCTCGATGAAGGAAAACTATTAGGGTTTTTTGTGTCAAAAGATGGTATATATATCGATCCTGACAGAGTTAAATAAATTTCTGATATTTCTTTACCTCATAATAAAAAGTCCATGCAATCATTTTTAGGACAGATTAATTTTGTAAAAAGATTAATTCCCGATTTTTCTCAAATTTTTTTACCTATGCAGAATATGATTAAGAAAAATTCAGTATTCAAATGGGGGTATAAAGAAAAAGAAGCCTTTGATGCAATCAAGAAGGCAATCATTAATGCACCTGCATTGAATACTCCCAATTTTTCTAAAGATTTTATTCTGTATACTTTGGCAACCGAAACATCCTATGCTGCTGTTTTAACACAACTCAATGATCAACAAATTGAAGCACCAATTTCTTTCTTCAGCTCGAATCTGCAAGGAGTTGAGCTGAATTATTTCGATGTAGAAAAACAAACCTTCGCTGTATTTAAGTCAATCGAAAATTTTAGGCCTTTTCTCTTAAAAACACACACAAAAGTGATTGTCCCATTCTCTGCAGTGAGACAATTATTAATTCAAAGAGAAGTAGGAGAAAAAAGGGCTAATTGGGTGACAGCTTCGCAAGAATATGATATTGATATTAAACCAGCAAAGATTGTTAGAGGCCAAGGTTTTTGCAGATTATTAGCAGGAGCTCATAACATACCAAAAAATCAAGATCTAGACAATGTTGTTCAAGTAAGTTAGATAAGTGTTACATATTCTAAATCTCAGTATGCTAACCTGATATTTCACTTGAAAAATGGGTATGCTCCTTCTAATCTCAGCTATAATAACAAACATGCTTTAAGATTGAAGGCTACTAAATATGAAATCATTGATGATGTGTTATTTAGAAATAATTATGATTCAATCCTATTAAGATGTCTTGAAAATACTGAAGCAAAAAAGGTATTGCAGGAGTTACATGATGGACCAGCAGGTGATCATTTTGGAGGTGATACCATAGCTCACAAAATCATCCATGCTGGATATTATTGGCCTACCCTTTTCAAATATACACATGATTATGTGAGGAAGTGCAAAATTTTTCAAACTGCTAGTGGAAGACAAAGGAAGCCATCTTTTCCTTTGCAACCAGTAAACATTGAGCAACCATTTGAGCAATGGGGGCTTGATATCATTGGTGAGATAGTACCTCATTCTTCCAAACAGCACAAATACATTCTCATAGCAACAGATTACTTCACAAATTGGGTAGAAGCAATTCCTCTAAAGGTAGCTAATTTTGATGCAATTATTGATTTCATCGATCAATTCATCATTACGAGGTTTGGTGTACCTAACGCTTTGGTCTTCGACAATGCATCTTATTTTTATGGTAATAGTATAATAGAATTTTCAATTAAAAGAGGCTTTAAATTGAAATATTCAACAAATTTTTATCCACTAGGTAATGGTTTAGCTGAATCCACTAACAAAAATCTCATCAAAATTATTAAAAGGACCATTGATCAAAATCAAAAGAATTGGCAGAAGTCTTTAATCTTTGCATTATGGGCTGATCGTATTACTCTTAAAGCTTCTATAGGAACTTCACCTTTCAATTTAGTTTATGGAAAAGAAGCTGTAATAAAATCAAACCTAGCTCTTCCATCATTAGCCCTAGTGAAATTAATTGAAGAAAATCCTTCCTCATCCATTCAGTTGAGATTTGATCAAATCCTGAAATTATAAGAAGATAGAGAGAGCAAAAAATATTCATGAAAAACATCAACAACTTGTAAAATCTTCTTTTAATTCAAGTTCCACCGGCTCAAAACATTTGTCAATTGGTGATCTTGTTCTGAAATGGGATAAAGCACATGAAGAGAAAGGTAAGCATACCAAATTTCAGAAAATGTGGCTTGGACCATTTCTAATTGCGGAAAAGATAGGCTCATATACATTCATACTCCAAGATTTATCAGGAAAGAGAGAACCTCTTCCTGTAAATGGGCTTGTCTTAAATAAATTCTTTTCATGAGGAGGTAACCCCTTCTTACTTGTACATATTCCTTCTGTAATTTTTATTTGTTTTTGTAAATAAAGGTTGTTAATTTTTACAACAACCCTCCCCATTTCCAAATTTCTAGAATACATTTCATTTAGAAATAGGTCCCCTTTTTATCTTGCTTTCTAGATAGAAATAAAAGATTTTGAAACAATCCGATCATTTTTAAATTAGGAATAAGAAGTTCATTGATAAAAGGACATATTGCATATCTTTATTAACAAGTGCGTATAAACAAATACAACATTGAAAAACTTTCCGATCCGATGAGATATAAAGCTTTTATCATAACAAAATATTATATAAAGTTTTATATTTAACAATATTTGATGTGTACAGTAATCGCAAATAAGAAATCGGAGAGATCTTTAAGTTTTATATTCACTTTGTAAAACTCCGATGCGATGGAGCTCAATCGCAATCTCATTTCGGAGAATGATCTTTCATGGACTTGTTATAATAAAACTCCGATGCAATGACTCATATCGCAATCACATAAAACTCCGATGCGATGACTCATATCGCAATCGTGAATCTGAAAAATGTTAAGTGATCATATCTTCTTTGAAAGACTCCAATGCGATGTGCTTCATCACAATCGCATTGCGGAGAAAAAAACGTTATATTTGTTTGATTGAAATACTTCAATGTGGCGGACCCCACCTAAGAGCAAATCGAAAATAGGAGAAACTCATTGACAATTCACTCCATTTTAAAATACCCAACGTGATATTCGCAATCAGAAATCAGCACAAATCATATTATATTATTTTGTGTACCTTTCAAAATTCCCGATGCGATTATTACTTAATTCCCATACACTATTTATTCATCACATTGCAAGAATTCAAAAGGTAACTCTTTACACTTATTTCAAAAAATGCCAACTCCCGATTGTACGTATGATATTGAATAAGAAATCAAACGAATAATGAAAAATGATTTTGTTTTAAATATGTGAGTGTGACCCTAGGAGGGCATTTATGCTTTAAACATGGAGATAATAAATGGAAAACAATGAATAGATTGTTTATATAGTTTTTCTCCTCATTTGCGTTTTTACCATGATTGAACTATTTTTCCCTTTGCAGAACCAAAGAAAAACCAATCCTTTCATTCGCAGAGAGAGGGAAACGTTTCCGGATATAGAAATGTCAAAGAGATCCAAGAAGGCAACAGTTGCTATTGCAGTAAAAGCCCCTGCTTTCACCATGGCACCAAAAGAGAAAGCAGTGAAGATCAAGTTGGTTACAGACACGTCGTGCCAAGGTCTGGGTAAATTATCCTTGGAAGTGGTATATAACCTCATTGAGAAGGAAAAGTCTAAGGTAACTATGCCAAAGCATCAGTTCCTAATGAGGATGATTCAGAGTCAGATTCAGAGACTTCCCTCCAAGCACTTGCAAATTCATTTCTGCACCAAATTGCAGCTCGGGCGAACATTTTTCCATATTATGATGTGATTCGGTGGGTAATTGATAATGTGGCTATCCAAAATAGAACCTTTGTTTCAGCTTCTCGAGCAACATTCGGGTCATTCAAAGCAGAGGACATTAAAGCAATGTATCACCTTCCGGACCCACAGAAAATCTACAACAAATACTTCATCAAGGAATTTGCTGCAAATAATGAAAATCAGTCAGAGCCGATTAGAGAATGGAGAAGGGCTCCTAAAAAGCACAAACACGAGGCATCAAGTATGTACTCTGTGGAGTCTCTTGCGCCTCCATACTATTATGCCGCAGTAATGATGTGCAGATTGTTTGGGAATGATAACTCAACTAGGTTTTCTATACAAATGGTGCCATTAACACATTCTGCTATAAATTATGAGATAATGGAATGGGTTGTCATTCTTTCTGCTAAGATAGCCAATAGGATTCTTGAATATAGGAAAGGCAAAAACATAGGAAGTACTACTCCTTTTTATTTTTGTGCTTATATTCTAGACACCTTGTGCTTCAATTCTGAATTTCCCATATTAGGATGGAAATGGACCCCTAAAGATCCTGTTCCTATTCATATATATCACAAGTTCTTGTGGAAGGGGCATTTCAAAATCCATGTTTACAGAGTTTTTCATGGTTTTCTTATCCCGATTTATCAAACTATTTTTGGCCGATTCCCTCCTAGACTTTCTGAGAAGGCTAAAGTTGATTTATCATCGATTGGGGATTGGTTGAAGAAAGATTCACATGTATCAGAGTTTTTGGAAGTATTGTAGAACCATACATTCTTCCTTTGTATGTTCCAGATAAACTCTTAGCGCAAGAAATTTCATATCAGCTGACAGTAGAAGGCATGTCCAGTACTTTGAAGAACATCAAGAAGCTAATGTGGCCTACTTTTCCTTTTAAATGTGGTGATTATACTCTCAATAATTTTGTTCATGCTGAAAAAGAAGTTGGTAAGCTAACCAATCTTAAACTTTCAACAATCCCGGGGAGACAATATGACCCAAGGAAGGTGGCATTTGATTTTACTACTTCTGTTTCAATTGCTCGGTTCGAACATGAACCAGATATGTTTGATGATTTATTTGTTTTTGTAGATAATTTGTCCTAAGTTTTTGATTTGGCCAAGTCCAAATTCCAGGCTGAAGAGATGAATAAGTTTTTGTTATTTAGAAGCCAGAGGTTACTCAAAGTTCCTCTAGATCAATTAAGAGTTCCTATGCAGGAGAATGAATCACAATAGAAGGAAACAGAGGATACATCTGACAGAATAGTAACAGAAACATTTGCCAGCAAAGTCATCATACAAACACAGAAAAAAGTAACAGGAACTAATCCTATTATACAGAAAGAAAACATTAGCAACAAAGTTGATACGGAGAAGAAAGAAATAGCTGCTAAACTTGACGTACATACTGATCAACAGTCTTCGGCCCAGATAGGAAAATAAAGCAAAGGTACTGATACCAAAGTGAATACTGAGAAAGGAGGCACAAAAATTAAGGCTACTGGACAGGCACCAAAAGGAGATACAAAAAATAATCCAGATTCTCAACTTGGAAGAGAGGAAGCTTCTAAAAAGGTAGTTGAATCTGCTGAACTTATAGTTTCTCCTCATTTGATGAGCCAATATGAACAATTTTCCCATCAAATAGGACAACAGAATAATCCCTAAGTTAATATTCTCGAAGACCAAGATATAGAAGTTATTCCTGAAAATCCCACAGGTGAAATTATGTTGAAAATAGAAGAAATCCCTCCTATGGATGTATTTTACAGTCCTAAGCATAAGGCTGTTGTGAGAAAACAAAGGAAAATGAGGATAATTGATCAGGATACACTTTCGACATCACAGGTGGAGTTTATGAATATTGTTTATAAAAATGCTGAGGTGAATCCATCTAAGGATCTCACTAAATTATCTCAATACGCAGGTGCCTATAGTGCTGCAACTATAGACAAGGCCTCTGAAGTTACACAATTAATGAAACAAAAAAAATTGCAAATAGCTATGTTGGAAGAACAGGTTACAGATAACCAGCATAAAATTATTTAGTTAAAACAACAATTGCGGGATGAAGAGCTCAAATCCAAACAGCTTGAAGAGCAGCTTGCTGTTGAAAAGAAAAATATTGATCAGCAGACCCTAGAAAAGCAACAATAGCTAAACCAAGAGGTAGAAAAATTACAAGCTCTTCTGCAAAATGAGAAGACTTCAAAGATTGAGCAAGAGAAGATGTTTCAATCCAAATTGGACAAGTTTAAGAATTGTCCTAATTTGGATCAGTTCAAAAATGAAGCCCTGGAGACAAGAAATTTATTGTCTCGGAAATTAAATGAATTTTGTCTAAAGGTTGCAGAAGCAGAATCCTTGTGTGAAATTACATCTTCCTTAATAGATGAAGGAGTCAGTCTTAAACTTGAATTTGATGAAGCTGATGAAAAAGTTTCTGAATTTATTTTATGGCAAGACTCATAGTTGGGAAGAAAAGAAAACCTTCCCAGGATTTTGGAGAGACATAAGGAAATTATTTTTTCAGAATGGGAGCAGCGTTTAATCAAAGTGGAAGGAGCTACATTCAAAGCTAAAAGTATGATGAATAATGTAACACAGCTGGTGAATAATAGCCTGTATGCAATCAATTTTATTTTAGATTGTACCCCAGGCAAGTTACCTAGGGTAAAAGAAACTTATTACAGATGGAAACAAGAAATAATCAAGAAGAATCAGCAAATTAGCCAACTGTAAGGAATATCGTGGGATATGATGTGGACCTACCTTATCAAGCCTCATAGTCAGCGAACAACGATTAAATTTCTTTCAAATTCCATTGATTGCATTATTCCTGAATTCTCTGATGCCACATATACAGGGTAGTTATACTCAACGCTTAGTCATCCAAAAGAAGTGAAAGAAATGCTCAAAATCTGCCATCTGGGCACATCAAATGCAACAGATAATCAATGAATCGGTTCACTTCAAGATCGCATTTATGTTTCTAGATTTTTTATTTAGATAGATTGTAGGAATAGTTTTAGTTATTTTGTTTTATTAAGTACCTATTTAAACCCCTTTCATGCATTTAGAAATGGGTCCTAAATCTGTAATATTTTGACTTGGAGATTACATTTCTCTACTCCATTGACTCTTATATTTTTATAAAGGATCACATCTGGTGGTTCTATGCAAAATTTCCTTTAAGAATTGCATTTATGTATCTTGGAGTCTGTTTTACATTGAAGTTGCTGGATTTGGATATCGAATTGCATCGGAAAGTATCAAGATGGATATGGTATTTTTATCTATTCACTGTTAATTTCTTATGTTGTGAGATATTCTCTTTTAAATTGTTATCGTTTATGTGTACTTATTTCACAATATTTCTTTATACATATCATTTCTGAGTGTGTAGAAATATTTATCTTTTACAGTATATGCAAATGATATATGAATGATGAATGCAATATGTTATTATAACTCTGTTTAATTTCTGAAACAAAGTTATCTTTATTTGTTACTGCATATTTCAATTAAGCTATAATACATTTTCATGGTTATTGGTTAGTTGAAACAATTGAAAGTTGTATTCACATTTGATACTCGGGTTAGTTTTAGAATTATTTATCAGTTATAGATAGTATTAGATAGTTTTATTTCAGTTATTTAGTCCCATTTTCCATTTCGTCCAATCATTCCATTACCAACCCATTTAAATTATTAGGAAACTGGTCCTATCAATCCAGTCGGAGCCACCACAGCAAACGGAAATGGAGCTGTCCTAAGGTCCCGACTAGGTGGTTATCCCCCAATGTTTGAAGTAGCGATTTTCGAGGCTTCAACATGTTCTTAGACTCAGGTTGCAGTAATCACATAATTGGAAACATAGCAATGTTTTCCAATCTTGATGAAGATGTTAAATCTGAAGTAACAACAAGACTTGATAGTAAAATCTCTGTCAAGGGAAAAGGTAGAGTAAGTATCCTTGCAAGAAATGGAGAGCAGAAATTTGTGCCCGATGTATACTATGTTCCTGGCTTGAAATGTAATATTTTGAGTGCTGGGCAACTCATTGAAAAAGGTTACAATGTATTTTTCAAAAATGATGTGTGCACAATTATGGACATACCTCCAGGCAAGAAATTCATTGCAGAGGTGAAGATGACCAGCAATAGGATGTTTCCTCTCAAGCTCAAAGCTCACTTGAAGGAAAGAAGAAATGTAGTAGCTGTAACACAAGAGGTCTTTCAAAAGGAAGTGAAATATGAGAATTGGTTATGGCATTTGAGATTGGACATCTCAATTTCAGAGGGCTGAATTTGTTGCACAAGAAAAGAATGGTAAGGGGATTACCATTGATAGAAAAACTGGACAGCCTTTGTGAAGGTTGTATCTTGGGAAAACAACACAGATGAAACTTTCCATCAGGAAAGAGCATAAGGGCAAAGGCACCCTTAGAAATTTTCCATTCAGATTTGTGCGGACCAATGCAAACACCATCAGTATCAGGCAACCATTATATGTTAACCTTCATTGATGATTTCACAAGAAAAACATGGGTTTATTTCTTGAAATATAAAAGTGAACTGTTTGAGAAATTTTTCCACTTTAAAGCTCTTGTAGAGAAACAAATTGGGTAGCATATCAAGGTATTAAGGAGTGATAGAGGAGGTGAGTATATCTCAAAATAATTTCTGCGTTTTTGCAGAGAAAATGGCATCCATAAAAAATTTACAACAAGATACACACCGCAGCAAAATGGAGTTGCTGAAAGGAAAAATCAAACCATCATGGATATGGTAAGAAATATGCTAAAGGAAAAACATTTTCCAAACGAATATTGGGTAGAAGCTACAACTTTTTCTGCATATATCTTGAATAGATTCCCAACCAAAGATGTAATGAATAGAGTTCGGGAAGAAGCATGGAGTGGCATAAAACAAGGAGTCACCCACATGAGAGTTTTTGGTTGTGTGGCTTATGCACACATTCTAGATCAGTTGAGGAAGAAGTTGGACAGTAAGGGGGAGAAGTGCATATTTCTTGGATACTGTGAAGAATGCAAGGGATATAGATTGTATAACCCATCCACCAAGAAATTTATTATAAGCAGATATGTGAAATTCATTGAAGAAGAAGCATGGGATATAGATTGTACAACAGGGCCAACAATATTGCATGCACGACACTGTGCATTCAAGATGGATATAAATGAAATAGGGGAGGATTTATTGTTTTCATTCGCAAACATACCTCTGCCGCTGAAGAAGTGATGTTTTATGTGGCTTCTTCACCACGCATCAGTCAGCAGCAATAACAATCTTATCGGGTTTTAAAGCCACCATACCAAGTCTTAAACTTTCAACCACCGCACCGCTTTACCCATTCATCAACCACATTGAATTTTTCTTTGAAGTGTTTTGAATTGAGCACGCAATTGTTTCTGTTTTGTTTTAAAGTTTTTGTATCGCACATCGAAAGCGCAGAGGTCACTTAACCCACCAGTGCCGATGATACACCAGCGATGCGATGTTGCGACATCGCAACATTGCTCATCGCAACACTCAACATCCCTTAATCCATTTCTACAGCCCTGTCATGTTTTGCGATGCGATGATCCACTGTGTAATGTTCAGAAAGCCCATCTGTGATGCGATCTTTGTTGTGGGGTCCATCGCACATCGCACACATATATGTTTTGTTTTCCATCCCGCACATATGTATTTTTCTATCGCCCGGTTAGATTATTTCTTGCGATGCGATGTAGCAACATCGCTCATTGCTCATCGCAAAGCACAATGTCTCGCATACCATATGAACCACTTGCAAGTTCGCGATGCGATTTGCGATGTGGGCTCCACTCGCAATTGCACACACACACACACACACACACACAGATATATATATATATATATATATATATATATATATATATATATATATATATATATATTGTTTGATGTCTTGTTTAATCGCTGCAACCAAAGGTTTTCAACCTTGGTTTATGAATTTGTATGCGGCAATGTATTTTCCAATATATATATTTTCATTGTTTTGTTTTAATTTTAATATAGCGCCATATATAAATGAAAAATCCCGAAGGCTTATCATATATGTAATACATAGAGACAGAGAGTGTAAGCACAGACAGAGAGACTGTATTATTGTAATTTTTGTAAATGCCCGCAGGAAAAAACAGAGTGTGACTCTGTGAGAAAGACAGAGTGTTGTAAGCACCACCGCAAGTGTATTTCCTGTGGAGAGACAGAGAAGTCTATAGAGTGTTGTGTCTGTAACAGCCTTGAATGTTTCCTTTGTAAATCCAGAATTATGTTCTGAAGAAGATCTCTCCCATTTTGTAAAGTGTTTTTAAATAAATGAAATAGTTCCAGCTTGTGTTTATCATCTCTGTCCAGCAACAAAGTTTTTTTTATAATCTCTGTGTTGAGGTAGAACATAGTGTTGTTCTACCTATGTGTTTCTGGAATTATCAGAAAATTCCAATAGTTATTAAGATATAATCAACTATCGCTCATGGAATAGGTGTTAATTTGTCACTAAAATTTTTTGGAGGTTTGAGTTGATTTCACGTAAATAAATTATCCCAACACTTCAAACTTAAAAGCTCACAACAACTCAAACCAACAGGAAAAAATCAATACCTAACCTGGTTTTCTAGTTAGTTGGAACCAATCTTGGGCTAAGTCTAAATGGAAATATGCCTTGAAAGTGAGAGCATCCACTGTTAAAAAAGTAGACCACCCAAACTTCCTCTTCCACGCCTATGCTCTTTGACAATGAATTCAGTACCCACCCAACGATAATAAAATTTAACATGGCTTCACAGTGGTGTCACCAACAATATTCTTATCAGTATCTTTCGTCTTTTCTATAAAAGGAAGGCAACTTACAGTTGTATAATTTCTCTGTAAAATATACCAAAAAGCAAGATCAATTTTAATTTCAAGAAATCAATAATGATTTGTTATTAAAATTATACCAATTTACAGTGAGCACTTACTATACAGAATGATATTCTTAAATGTTAAAAAAGTAAATTTACATTACAGTTTCACTCAGACTTGTAGTTGCACCCAAAAAGGTAGCTTTAAATTATAATTTGAGTCCAGACTTGTGGTTGCCTTGTTCAATGAGGAGTCAACACTAATGGAAAGTAAATGGAAAATAAATGAGCGTAAAAACATTTTCTAAAAAAATTCAAATGTCAAAAATATGTTTTCCATCTCTCTAGGCACGTCTTGAAAAATGGCCATCCACAAATTCCAACTATCAAATACGGCCAAATGCCATATGACAGGGAAAAGGGCCGTCAAATTCCATTTCTGTATATAACAAGAGGCAGGGAATAAGTTAATGGACTATAACTCTAATGTTGTAGAAATAGTAAGTCTTATAACCCTCATAACACACATCCTATATATTATGACTATTAATTAATAAATAATGCAAAAATTAATAATAATCATCATAGATCCATTTTAAGTATGTATATAACATGATTTTAGATCTAAAATTTTTGTGATCCATAATTTAGATAAATGTATTGCAAATTAATCACGTCATTAGGATTTGGTCAACGTTTCGAACCATCTAATGTGGTTCATCCTTAGAACAAGGTGAGAATGAACTTCTGAGGATAAACCACATTAGATGGTTCGAAACTTTGACCAAATCCTAATGATGTGAAGGATCAAATCTATTCAAATGCAAACTTCTTTAGAGTGCAAAATAGTGAAAAATACAATGTGTATTTTTTGTTTAAATTATATTTTTAAATGTTATATAAAGTATATAGATGACCAAACAAACTTTTTAACTATAAAGAAGACTTATTTTTTTCATGATAAATACATAATATTTTTAAGATGATATATAATCTATACACAGTTGAAATTAAAATATATGATGATGGTTTTTTTTATTAATATATTTTTAAGTATATGTCAATATTAACTCATATTAAAATATTTTATTAATAATCAATATTGAATATTTTATTATATACAACATTAAAATATTTTATTTTAACATTTTTTTTTTACAAATAGATATATACGAAGTTGACATCCACATAAATTAGTTAACATGGATTTAAATCTCATGTTGAAATATTTTTTAAAATATAGGGTTTAAACATCTTACTCACATTTTTTTCACTTCTAATTACTTTACAACATATTCATTTTGTTATTATAATTGAAATTACTTTTCTAATTAGAGCATAATTTATTTGTATTTAAAAGGACACGTGTCAACTCCACATAGTAATGGACCTAATAAACATAGATACCTAATAAACATAGATACTCATTTAATGCGCTAAATATTACATCTAATAATGTTATTTGACTTGTACCAATATTGTATTATTACATTATTATTACTCTGGCCTTAATCAATTAATTAATCTATTTAATATGACATAATTGTTATTCTTCCCTTAATCAATTAATTACTTGTTTTATTAATGAGGTGCTCACATCTATTCTGCCTATAGGTTATTTAGATATAGTTCAATGATTATTCGCTCACATTAACTATTTTTTTTTCAACAAGAAAAATACAGCTAGTATTATATAGTGTTACCTGGGCACAAACTAGAAAGCATCAAAATAACCATCTAAAATACGTCCATGTTCATCACAGAAACTCAGACATTTTGAAAACAGATAGAGATCTATCATCTATCCATTTTTCCTTGTCAGCTTTTAAGACAAAATCAAAATGATATACAATACATCGTAGCAAATCTCAGTACAAATGTTCCACAAAAGAAGGCAGCTAGCGCCCGAAAAGAGAGTATCTCATCACTCAGTTCCTGAGACAGTTTTAGCTTACAAAAACATAGAACTATCATCTATCAATACATACTTATCAGCTTGTAGGTAAAAACTATCTATATTTGAATCTTCATGGCAAAAATCTGCAATTTACAGCATTCCACAAACAAGAAATCAGCAAGCATTCTTAATTTAAAGTGACTTTTCCTTTCACTCTGATACCTGAGACATTATGCAACTCATAGAACATATCCCCAAAACTCTCAATTAGACCTCTTTTAGACAGCCTATCTGCTTCCATATTTTTCTCTCTATACACATGACTGAGATTGATAGTTTTGAATGATCTCATTAGTTCTTTTATCCTCTCCATCTAATACACACTTGGTTTTGACTTAAAAAAAAAGATTATACAGAATATGGTTCACACTCCATAATCATGAAATATTTAATGAGAACATTTGTGGCATTGCCACTATAAAATGAAGTAGCCAAGCAGAGTGTTTATGATTTATGTCTACCTAAAAGTCAATAATAGGTGAGCTTAGATCCATCATCACTACTATTGTCATTTAGATATTCTTTCAGAGATTATCATTTAGATTTATTTCTTTCTCCTAGTTGTTTAAACATATCATTTTTAATTTCAGATAGCTTATGTTGCAAGTGTTGGGCCAACATAATCTCCACCAGAATCTTATCCAATAAGATCAAATTCGACATCAATTCTTGACCTCCACCTAAAGTTTATCCAATAACATCAAATTCGACTGCAATTTTTTCCCATCGTCTTTTCCTTTTAGAAAGTTTCCTTATACCACTACTACACTTATACCACTACTACACTAAGGGTGTTTTTAAGACATTTTTTTTACGACAAAAGAATTTTTTTGTCTTAAAAAGTCACTTTTTATTTTAGTTATTTTATATTAAAATTTAATATCAATTGAATTGTCTTAAATATTAAATTTAAGACAAAAATAGTGTGAGACAAAAATGATTTGAGACAAAACTTTATATTTAAGACAAAAATAATTTGAGCTAAAAATATTTAAGACAAAAAAATTTAAGACAAAAGTATTTTAAGACAAAATTTTATATTTAAGACAAAACAGATTTGAGACAAAAATATTTCAAGAAAAAATTTTATATTTAAGACAAAAGGAGTTTGAGACAAAAATATTTTAAGACAAAATTTTAGATTTAAGACAAAAATATTTAAGACAACTTTATATTTAAGACAACGGCGACTTAAGACAATGACAATTAAGACGAAGCCCATTTAAGATAGTTAGCAATTAAGACAAAATCATTAGCATTCGGAAGTTTGCATTGAAATATTCATGAGTGGATAGTGGACAATTATATTTTTTATTTTTCAAAATAGATATTCAAACCACATGAAATTTAGTCATGTCATATTTATTTCTTTTATATTATATTTTTCTTTTTTCATTAAACCGCATTCTAAAATTTTAATAAATAAATAGATAAAAATTATTATTTTTTGGTTGGCCTCTCAAAGGGATTTGAAATTTGAATCTCATGTTTTAACATAATACTTCGTAACAAGGTGATTTTCAATTGAGTTACATTCCATGAACTAAAATTGTTAATTTTTTTTAAATATGTGAAAATATTTAAACTAGCAATTGCACCATATGTTGCAAAGGAAACTCTGTAAGGCATGCAATAGAGAAGAATCCTGACATATAATAAATCATTGAATGATAAAAATTAGTAAACAAAACACCATTCAAGAAAATATTCAATG
Source organism: Pinus albicaulis (assembly GCA_034641835.2). Lineage (NCBI taxonomy): Eukaryota > Viridiplantae > Streptophyta > Pinopsida > Pinales > Pinaceae > Pinus > Pinus albicaulis. The sequence continues at coordinate 862,342,200 of CM076570.1, read as the reverse complement.
AAGAAGGCTCATTAGGTACAAGGGATGAAAATTTGGTTTTCAAATAGTAAATTGGCATTTGACATTCACCTATGAAACATCAGATTATTCGAAAAATGTTATGGGCACAATAACGTAAATAGATTGTTGGGGGTATAGAAATGATGCAGTTGAGTAAGTTGTTGAGGAATTATTGCCTGATGAAGGAGAAGGCAGTGGTCCTTGAGGGAGACAAGTTGTCAGATTCATGAGTAGGGGTTGTTGTTAGCTTAAATTTTGCGAGTTGCCTTTTTTTAGGGTGCGCCACAACCTTGATCTTGTTTATAGTTCATCAGCTGGCTACTTAAATGCCTCCTCGGAGAGCTTATCTGCTAGTTTATTGAGCTCATGATAAATGTGGGTGAAGGATGAGCATTCTAGCTCCTGAATGCGCAGCCAGATTTGAGACATCAGGGATTGAAGCCACACATTCTACCAATTAAACTTGCATTGGCCCTGTCAAAAACTATTTGAGATTCCCGTCTCTTGCAACCTCTTCAAACCACAAGCACTTTCCAAATAAAGAACAATAAACAATGTTGAGAACTCGACCTTTAAATTGGAACCCGGAGCTGGAGTATATTTGATATGAATGAATTGAAATGAATTTATATAGAAAAAACAGTCAAGAGCAAGAATAATCAACATACAAGGAGAAACATAATTTTTTAATGAGGTCACCTGGAGATTCTCTGATAATTTGAGTGGGATTTCCTTCAAAATTTATGCAAGATATGTTCCCAGTCGAATGTACGAAAAAACATGAGACATTATAGCTACGTAAATTGATCTTGCAGGAAAAATGAATTACTTCACCTATAAAACTTTATTATGAATACCATTTTCGTGTGATCTCAAGATGTGGGTAAAAGTGAATTATATAAGAAAATAAAAGTGTTCATGAAATTCCCATGAAAGTGAGTGCATCGAGCGATTTTAAGTTTTTTATTTCCATGTTGGTCTCTCTACTGTAGAGTTGTGGGATAGTTGTATCATGTGAATAAACTACATTCAATAAATAATCTTGCACTTACCCTAATATTTGAGGAGTAGTGAATTTTTATGTGAAACTGTATGGTCTGTGATCTCCTAATTGTGAACTATGTATAACATATCTAATTGGATGTTAGCCAAATTTTTCCATAGCTATAACATACCCAATTTTCACCCTCTGAGGGTTGTCTTTCCCATGATCACAAACAGCTTCTGATGACTTCTATAATCAAGCCACTTGCAATGCTTCTTCCAGAGTTTAAAGGAAACACCTCCTTGAAGAAAAAATAAATAAATAAAACAAGAAAAAATGTTGTAACAATTTAGTTAGACAAAAACTAACAACCCTCTTGAGGTGGAAAATTCCAGCCCAATTGAAAGAAGCGAGACAACTCAAGGTATTACAAATATAAATAAGGAAAATTGTGCAACTTTTTCAAGGATGCAACAATAAATTTTTGTGTACATAATAAGAAAATATTTGCAAACGAGAAGGTACCACAATGGAAATGCACAAGAAGAAGAACCAAAGAAATAAAATTCAATAAAGGAAGCACAACCACCACTCCAAACTCGCTTCTCTAAAACACATACAACCACAATAAATCCCACTGAAGCTTATAAATTTATCAAACCCTAACTTACTAACAAATTGAATAAGCCAACATGCTACAATTTTTTGAGTCACCCCCAAATAAATTAGTAATTATTGCATGAATGTACATTTGTTTGTAATTTTGTTTAAAAGGTTGAAATTCTCTAAAGATCATATAGAATATATCCAAGAGTTAAAAAAATGGAAATTTTGCCTACCTCCACAAGGTATCATCACACCCGAATAGGTGACAAAATACAAGTCTAAATCTTCTACCTCTAAGTCTCAATGGCACTTCAACATGTCAATAACATACTTGCAACAATGCTTAGTGAGTTTTGTCTATTGGCTAAAGAGATGTACATCCATCCATCCAAAAATAAACATCTCAATCAATCCAACACTATAAATTGTGCTAAATAGTTCATAATGTTATTTCAAATATTACAATATGGTATTATATTAGCTCACATATTCCTTGAATATTTGAAAACCAAACTACCTTAGCACAGTAGACCAGAAAGATTCATACTCTAAAAGAGAAAAAAAGGCAACAAACTAAAATAGCAACTTTAACTCTAATCCAGACACTTCATTATTAGAAACATGATATCTAGTGAGGATAATATGTGGAAAAAAAGGGTTCATATATTGTATATCACATGTCAAACTGAGTGAACAAACACATGCACAAAACACATCAGAAATAGGGTTCATAGTTCGACTTGTATTCTATGGTTTCAAACCCTTCATGTCTCCTTCAAGGGGGTTTCTTGAGGTCTTAAAAAAGATTTCCTTTTTCTAACCAAATGGATTGTTTCTTTCACACATGTATGGAAATGTACTTTCCAAATCATATTGTAATAGATTCATAAGGTGATATTATTGGTATTAACAACACCTTATTTGGAGACTTAACTTTTATTGTAGGGGTTGGTACCTTTCTATTGGATGTGGTTGGTGATGTGAAGACTACTCAACCTCCAGTAAAGATTCATACTAACTATAACAAACTTATGGATGCTTGTTTACGAAGGGAGATCCCTCTAAGCTTAACTCATTGGATTCTTTCTTTGTTCATGCTAATTATTGTTCTCAACTTTCCCTCTGCAAGGGGTTGAGACTATTTGCTTCATTTATTTTACATGGCCCGGTGAAAGAAGAAGAATGGAGATTGTCTCCACATCTTTCCATTTCACTAAGTTACAAATAAAAAGAATCAAATTATATATCCAGTAGAATAATAGCCTCTTGATACACATTTAGTGAGTTATGCATAGCTCCACCTATCACTGTAGCTCAATGAAATGACATCTAATAGCTCCAAGACACCATTATAAATGGAGTAATTTTTAAGTTGTTGTTAAATGATCGCCTCCAAATGTTAAATTCTCATGAATTTTGGGGGAGGGGGCTCTTTTAGTGTATTGAGTGATGCAAGGGGACATAAGGGTAGCATGGATGGGTAGAAGTGAGAGGTTAGAGAATGGTTTACTGAGATCTGTAATCCTAACATTAGATAATGAGAAGGAGCCTTAGGGAATTATGGAATAGGGGCTAGGGTACCTATAGGTAAGGAAATGAGAGAAATTTATAGGGGAAACCCCAATAGTTGTGACAAGGGGATTAGGCGCTACATTATCACAACCCATACGCACTTAACCCATAACCACTAAAGTCCCTATCCCTTTAACCCCAAAGCCACAATCCCCTAACCCCTACACCTATAACTCATAACAAATTAACCCCTTGATCCTTTTAACCCAAGGCCATTAACTCCTTATCCCCTAACCCTTAACTTAGAATCCTTGAACCCCATAAACCCTAATCCCATATCCTCTTAAACCTTGATCCTTAACCCATAACCCCTAACCCCTGAACTCATTAACCCCTAACCTCTTAACCCGTTGACACCTAAATAACATAACCCTTAGGCACTTAACCCCAAATCCCCTGACATGTAAGCCCTTTATGGTTAATATTGAGCCCCTAAATCCCTTAACCAATAAGCCATTAACCTCTAACCCTTAAACCCCCTATACCTCAACCCACTAACCTCTAAATCCCATAAGCCCTAACCCTTTACCCTTTACCCTTAACCCCTTGCTCCTAAACCCTTAAACCCCTTAACTCCTAGAACCCCTTATCCTTTCTCCCAAACCATAGGTGCTCCAACAATAATATTCTTGGGCATATTATGTTTTTTCCTGCTAACCGCTCCAAATACAACCTCTAAGAACTAGTAGGGTCCAAGGAAAAGAGCTACAAGTTCCCCAAATCTGATCTACATTTTATGGACAATCACATTTCCCCCAAATGTCCTCCACATATTTGCCTTGGTGTATTGGAGTTTGAAAAATACGTAGGATGCCACAAGTAATCCTAATCATAAGACTCAACTTTCCTAATGACTAGGAGGCCTTAAAATTTTAAAAAACATCTTAACTTATGCCTAAAATTACTAAAATTTCCTATCCCAAATATGAAATTAGAAATTCTACAAAATTATAGGGCAACAAGGAAAGCAACTTCCTTTTCTATAAATCTCTAAGACCTTATGGAGGACAAATACAAATTTTGAAATAAATTGTTGAAATTATTCTCTTACATCAATAGCTACCAATGTATCCTTGTAGGCCACCCCCTTTAACAATAGTAATACCAATGTCCTTTACCTAGAAGGAACTCCTTACATAATTCTCTCTTAGATCCCCTTAACCGATTGCAATGATTTTCTTTGATGCCTACCTAGTTGTAAGCACATTAAGAAGCAATGTAGCATATTCTTGGGGTAGGATTTCAATAAGTATGTGATTTTGTTGACATCTTGTGACTGTCCCGTATGTGAATATATAAAATCTTGGATGCATGTCACCCTAACACTATAACATGACTTAGTACTGCCTATCATACCATGTCACTCCCTCCTCGAGACACCTATAACTCGCTAACACTTCCTGTCACACACTCTTATTCATTCATTTATGCATTTTCACCTAGTGCTCTGTTATGTTTTCCTGGCACTCCCTAACACTCCTTAGCACACATTGGCACACCTTGGAACTTGGAAAATCTTTGTATGCTTCCTAGCACTCTAACATGCCTTGGCATCTCCTAGAATACCATGTCACTCCCTTCTTAGCACACCTGAAACTTGCTGATACTTCATTTCCATGCATTTGAAACTAGTGCCCCCTTGTGTTTCCGTGACACTTGGCCCTCACACTCCCTAGCATGTGTTCATGCCACACCCTGGTACCTGCCACATATTGGCATGCCTATCATGCCTTTGAACTGCCTAACATGTGTTAGTACTTCTAGGAATTCCCTGACACACCTTGGTATTCCTTAGCTTTCATGTCGTCATAGATAACCTTACTTTTTTTATGACTTGGGAACCCAACTAAGTCATTGGAAAATCAATGTTGTGCCCAACCCAAAGTTTCCCTTTGTCTGAAGCTACTTTTTCCAACCCTTTATGTAACCATAGGATTACCTCCTACAATTATTATTCTGACGTTATCCTAATGCACTTTATCCTTGAGACACTTGGAATTCGTTGACACTACTTGGCACACACTCTTATTCGTTCATTTCCATGCATTTTGACCTAGTTCTCCCTTGCAATGTCCTGGCACTCCCTAACAATCCTCAACATCCATTGACACTTTCTGGAATGTGTTAACGTGCCTTTTCATTCCTTGGCATGCATTGACACTCCTTAGTTATCATGCCCTCACAATTACCCTTACTTTTTTGGAACTTGGGAACCCAACCAAGTCTTGCCTTGACTATAACAACTTGACCAAGTTACGATTACAACAACTAGATTGTGCCTTGTTCACCTAAGAAATGACTATAACCCCTCACCCATTTAACCCCATAAACCCTAAACCCCTAACCCATTTAAGCCCCTAAACCCTAAACCTCTAAACCCTTAACCCCTAACCCCTTAAACCCTAATTCTCGACCCCTAAACCATTTAACCCCCTAAACCCCTGAAACCCTAACCCATTTAACCCCTAACCCCTACCCCTAAAATACTTAAATTCTAAATCCCCTAACCCCCTAACCCATTTAACCCGCTAAACATCTAACCCCTTAACCTCTAACCCCTTAACCCCTTAACCCCCTAACCCCTAACCCCTAAAATTCCTAACTACTAAATCCCCTAACCCCCTAAACTTCTAAACCCCTAAACCCATTTAACCCCGTAAACCCTAAATGTCTAACCCTTAACCCCTAACCCCTTAAGCCATAATTCCCAACCCATAACCCATTTAACCCCCTAAACCCTAAAACCCTAACCCATTTAACCCCCTAAACCCTAAACCTCTAAACCCTTAAACCCCTAAACCACTAACACCTAAACCCCTAACCCCTTAACCCCTAAACCCCTAAACCATTAACGCTTAACCATTAACCCATTAACCCCTCACCCCTAACCCCTAAAATCCTTAACTGCTAAATCCACTAAGCCCTAAGCCCCTAATCCCTAATCCATTAACGACTAGCTCATTATTCACCTAACCCCTATCTACTCCTAAATCCCCTAACCCCTAAGCCCCCAATCCCTAATCCCTTAACCACTAACTCATTATTCCCCTAACCCCTAAATGCACCTAAATCCCCTAACCCCCAACCCCCCAATCCATAACCCCTTAACCACTAACTCATTATTCCCCTAACCCCAATCCAGAATCCCTTAAATATTAAGTCATTATGCTCCTAACCCCTAAATGAACCTAGATCCCCTAACCCTTAAGCCCCCAATCCATAAACCCTTAACCACTAAATCATTATTCCCCTAAACCCTAAACCTCTAACCTATAAGCCCCTAACCCCTTATTATACCGGGCTCGTGGTGCTTTCTTGAGGCCATACAAGGATTTTATCGCTTGCATGCTTTATGTTCCTAACCCTTCACAAAAAAGACTTCTGATTGGGACACAAAAACATTCCCTTTCATATCTCCATTCAAGAAAGTAGTTTTTACATCCATTTCATGGGCTTTCCAAAGTTTTGAGTTTCTAGGGAAAAGAGTGTCCAGATGGTATCCCATTTTTCTATGGGGGAAAAAGGCTTCTCATAATAGACCACTTATTTTGTGTAAAACCTTTTGCCACAAGCCTAAATTTATTCTCATCAAGTGAGCCATCTGCTTTATACTTGTTTTTGAAAAAATTTAGCTCTTAATTTAGCAAGGGTTCTAGGAGGGGTTCCAAAGGGACTACTACTAGATCAAGTGGAAACAATGGGACAAGGACCCACTGTCACCTCATTCAATTTCCCCTAATCTTTATGAACTTTCACTGATGGGAGGAGTCTCAGTATAGGGAAATTATTAGAATGATGAGACCAATAATGATGCACAATGTGATTTCCAATGCACATTCAAAGAAGAGGATCAGATAATAGGTTCCCTACTTTAGAAGCAAGAGAAGGAATCTCCAAGAAAGGCTTGAGGGAAAGATGAACTCGGGTTTAGGAATATTAAAAAATGATGAATTCCTAAGATAAAAAATTCCAAAATCCCTCACTTTTGATTGAAGTGTTTATACTAGGCTTCAAAGTGAGGCAAGGATGACTCATTCAATGGAAATATTCAATTAAATTGTGAGCTTTGGGAGAAGCTAGGGTGACTTTCCATGAATTTTTTTTTGAGAGAAATATTATAAGAGACTAAGGTTTGGGAGATATACCATGGTAAAGGCTCATCCAATGATCATTAATAGTTAATATAATTGGTTTTGAATGATGAACTACAAAGTGAAAACCTTCAAGAAATCCTCAAGTCAAAGGAGCTTCAAGGGTTCCCTCTTGGTGTGATAGTTAGGGAATCAATTTATTTGAAATTTCGCCATTGTATTTTGCTCAAAATTGGAGGATTCCTAGAGCTCTAATCTAGCCTAGGAAGTGATGCCTTGCTTGAGGGATTTTTTCTATTTTTATACACCTTATTCTTTTTATTTTAGCTTCTCTAGGCATCATACTATTTTAGAGGAATTAAACCTTTATTCCCACACCTTGCATGTTATCCTCTTCTTGGAAACTCCTCATGATGCAATTCAACCTAGCCATATATGCATGGTCTAGTTTCTTCATGAAGTCAAATTAGACCTATTTTCATCCACACATGTTAATTATTACAACGAGAAAGGTAAATATTGAGAGGTGATGTAGTCAAAAGGGATTATTATTGGCAGATTTCGTGTTTCAACCATGCAAACAATGAACAGTCTTGGAGAGGGTGTGCTCAAGGAGGATCATTCTAGGAAATTTTTGTATTTCATCCATACAAAAAACAATCAATAGATATATATGGTTACTAAAGGAAAACAACAAGTTATTACAAAGGGGGCATCATACTGAACTATTTCTAGTAGGTTGGAACTTCGTAATAAGAAAAAAATAGATATCATGGAGAAGTAGTGCCACAGTGTTGTGTTGACTTGTTGCTCATACATTTAATGCACTATTCTAAGTATTACGTGTTAAAATAACACATATTTTAGAAGACATGTGCCTCACTAAAGATACTTTAAACACAATTTTCAATTAAAGGGAAAACATTAGCTACAAAGTATTTTGAGGAGATGTGTGCTTTCAAAAAACTTAGTTTTGAAAGAGAGAAAATTCACTAGAGAGAAATTGTGACATCCAAAATGATCTAGCACATAGGCCTTTAACCCACAATTTGACCTTCTTCTATTTCATCGATTACATTCTCTATCTTCGTATTCTGTTCTATAAAGGAGAGATGAAAGTCCTCATTCTAGAGGGTGGATTTACTACATAAGTGTCAAGAGCCTCTCATCATCTACCCTCATCCATTTCATACTTGAGAGCACTCCCACTATATGCACTTGATAGGGTAGCCGATGGTATAGTGTCTCTATGATTTACTTTCTGGCACTTCATTCACATATCAAATGAATTATAATATAATTATTTTATAGCTCTTTGAGTTCATGTGTTTGTTTTGTATATGTTAGATCATGATACAAGGATTATGTTGTCATTACAATGCACTTATTTGAATGTTACTTTCATATTGGATGGATATTCTTTGTCACTTTTCCATCTAATCACAAGAATTTTAATTAGGAAACTCATCACTACCCTCTATAATTTAATTTGTACTCAAAGACACCATTGTATATTGGATTTTTTAGACTTACACTGGCACAAATATCTTAAAATAATCCTTATGAATAAAAATAATTAGTAATAATCCTCATTAATTAATAACGTTACTTAACTATTGATAAAAACACTAAATGATGAAACAATAACAACAATTATGTCACTAGCATATAAAGATACTTTAAAACATTTTTTTAAGCCAAACTAATATTTTGTCTTAAAATCCTAAATTATCATTTGAATTATTTTAATTTAAAAATTAAAATTTCAAATGGTCTTAAATTAGAAATTAAGACAATTCGTTCCATTAAGTTAGAAATTAACACAATTCGTTCCATTAAGTTAGAAATTAACACAATTCGTTCAAAGAGGCGGAAAAATTATGAAAAAGAAAAGGGGAAGTAAACAAACTGAGGGTTGGAGACAAGTCATTATTACAACAACGCGAAATTGGACCAAAGAGAGAGAGATTTATCAGAGATAAAATCAGACTGAGAAAATGAGCTTGAAGACAAATCAACATTGGCAAGTTTCCTAAGCTAGAATACCCAGTAATCGAAAACAACCCACAATTTACGAAGATAGTGGCCAACTTCAGCTTGCTCGATTACCTCCAGATGACCACCATCACCAACGCCTTTGTTCTGTTTGGTTACCTCACAAGTAGCAACTGCAACTTAAGAGGACCGTCTATGGTGACAACAGGGATTATTGGTGTGAAGGAAGGGTTTATATTTTCTTATCAGAACTCTGTAGGCCGATTCATGGGGCTATTTCCCAACGAAGAGGAAGTTTCCCAATATAAGAAGAATGGAAAGTTATTTTGATTAATGTGTTTCTTGGGTATTCTTTTTAATTTTGCAAAAAAATAAATTTGATGAATGTTAGACTGGGATTCATGCCCTTTACTGTAAGTTTCAATTGTTTTGTTTCTTTAGAAAGACAAATAAGTTGAAACCATTTTTTTGGGTCATTGCATTGTTAATGAAAATTACCAAAGGATCTGTCTGAATTTTATTTTTCTCTTGAAAATCGATCTGATATTTCGTTACTAAATAGTAGAAAGAATGAATGCAACATCAAGTGAAGGGAAATTACTAGAGGATCTGTCTAAGTGTTTTTTCTTATCTTCTCACGTTTTCTTGAAAATACCTCTGATATTCCATTAGGTTGCCTGGTCGACTCTTCCGACCAAAGCGTTGTTTCATTGTTTTCCCTCTTAGTTACAGGGACAAGGCCAAACTCGCCTTTTTTCATAGTAAGCCTCTAAGTCCTCTGTAGTTGATAGCATAGGAAGAGATTGTCGCAACAATAGGAGGAGAGATGAGCATGGCAGGGAGGTAGAGGGTTTCAAGAAACAAATAACTGATAAGGGGAGTAGGTCATTTTTCCAGATCGAAAACGTATCACAAAAGAGGTATTTGGGCCCTCAAGGAAAAGAACAGGGGCAGTTTTCCCCAACATGCCAAACAACTGCAAGTGCCCAAATCCAATGAAAAGGCTCCCAAATTCGATCTTGCAGAAGACGTGCCAAAGCCCCTCTTTAACAAGAAGAAACCCAAGCCTACCAAGCTTAGGTAAACTAATATGTCTACGTTTAAATCAATTTTTACAATCATTATTCAATACACATATAAGTATTTTTAGTAATCAGGGTTTAGGCTTTAGGATCAAGTTCTACATTCATTTTTCATTATTCAATACCCATATAATTATTTTTAGTAATCTAGGGTTTAGGCTATAGGTTTTCACTCTCATTTTACAGACATTATTCAATAATCCTATAGACTTGTTAATAATTTATTGTTTAGATCTATTTTTGTAGATACTATTCAGTGATCATTGGGTATGCATGGTGCTTTTATGTTGTTATTTCTCTTATGAAATATTCTTTTTGAGACTATATAGTTTTAGAATTACTCCGAGAACTGTACTGATCCTTCTAGATGGATGCTTTAAGGGAAAACGTGTTGTTTTCCTGAAACAACAGGAGTCTGGAATTTTTCTTATTACTGGTAACGATGCTTCTTTCATCCCTTGCAAATGTATGAACTCATTTTGTTTTTTTATTTTGATAGGTCTTACTCGATAAGATAAATATTTAAATGGCTTTATGACCCCTTCTTTTTGCATAATCAAAATTTATTGTCTCTGCATATCACAATCACAATCTCAGATCAAACTTTACAATGTGAATTCATTACATGGGGTGAATGGATTTCTGGAAATCTGGTTTCAATGGCTTGACTGCTTGTTTTACTTGCTTATGGTGCCAAGGAAAATGCTCAACCAAGGAAGTAAGTCAAATTATGTTGTGTTAAAAATAAATAATTCTCTCTTTGTGTTTGAATGTGCAATCACAGTGCTTCATTGAACCATTTCTTTGCCCATTAAAATCATATATGCATATGTTCAAGAAAAATAAAAATCACCGATACCGCTTCTCATTTATATCACTATAATCAGGGTGCAATTAGTCAGTTTAAAAAATAAAAATAAAAATTTCATAAAAATGTTGCCAACACAACGTTATTTGCGTCCCTCAATTTCTTCCCTTATTTGATTAGAAATTTAATCGGATTTCTTAGTGGAAAGTAAAACTGCTATCTCAATAATTGCAAACTGCAATGTTAGAGTTTTTTGGAAGCTTTGAACTTACCCAACTAGATGCTCAAAATTCAAATGAAAAAAATTACAAATGGCATAAAAATCAGCTACGCTAACCTACATTTGTCGTCATCTATGTTATTAATTTTACGTTTCATTTCACTCGAGGTTCAAACTCAACGTCTCATTTGAAAAATAGATTTCAAAATTATTGATTTTTATGAAGTTGTTTCTGGTTCAATAAATCTCAAAAGTAACCAAGACTGATAGCAGCTTCTATTGATTCCAAAACTTTTCCATGCCCTTTGCGTCTAGTCAAGAACTCAAATTTTGCAGGAACCAATGTATCTAAGCTAATATTTAATGAATTCAATCCAGCTTCTTTAAAATTTGGAAGCTTCTTTGCTAGGTTAAGACCATTTGTAGTCATTGCCAGAGTTTTGAGTCCTTTTATTCTGGTCAAGCGAACACATATATCTTCAATGTCTGGTCGAATAGTTGGTTCCCCACCAGTCAACCTGATCTTATCCACACCTGAAGACACAAAAATGTTTTCCAAGCGGATAATTTCATTTTGAGACAAAAATTCTAGTTTGGGAGTAAGCTCCACACCTTCATCAGGCATGCAATATTGGCACCTTAGGTTGCATCACTCAGTCAGGGAAATAAATTCTCAGGTAGGTATGCATCCTTCCAAATGAACCAATAAGCATATCTGATACAGTTGCATTTTCCACAGATAATTCTGTGATTTAATTATAAATCTATCATGCTAGCTAATTGTCTCCATGTGTTTGGAGAGTGAAGGATGTAGTTAATTGATCAATGTACACTGTGAGGGCTGACAAGTTGTAGTTAATAAACAAAGCACAAACGTTGTAGTTAATTAGAAAAGCATAAAAGAACAAATTGTATGCATTTATAAACATAATTTTAAATGGCTACATGAAGTTGCTTTCTTTCTAGTCATTGTTTCCCAATTGCAAGATGGTTATAAAATATTTACATCAACATGTGGTGGTTATAATGTATGCCAAAGTGCACTGGCTTGGAAGTATATGGTTGTAGCATGCTATTGTACAACATTCAAACCCATATAGTGGACCTGCAAAGCCATAAATGAATAATTAGTGTTGTAGGTTGACCAGCTATGTGTTCAGGGAGAAATTTAGTTGTAGCAGTTTAGGTGCCAAGCACTAACCCAACAAACAAATTAAAGGGTAATCTACTTTAATGAGCTGTAGTTAGGTAGGTAAAATGCACACAACACTTAAACAGAGCACCAACAGTATTTTTAACCAGTGATCTAGCAATTTCACTTTTGGATCATTGGAAATGCGGTTACTGCTAGAATTCAACCACCATGCAATTTAAAAGAATGAAATGATTCACAGGCATGCACTTTCTAATAGCCAGTGATTTAATTAGTACAACCACACATCAATTAAATACTCCGTGAACAGCTGAGATTACCCTGGAAACACAAATGGGAAAACTAAGATTTATGCTCAGGGGTTGTTACAAATAAGAGCTATACACTTTCTGTTAAAGATTTTGTGTATTCTTACCCCTTGGTGGTATTTTGCAGATTATGACCTTGGTTCAGAGATGATCTTTGTTCACCATGGAAGGGCTCAAAATTATTTTTGTCCTCCATTTTTTAATAGACTTCTTTGTGAGTCCTCCATTCTTTTGCTACTGCCCATGCTTCTTCCTAAGCTTCATTTTTCCATCTCTCTTAAGGCTTCCTCTATGGTAATGATTTCATGGAATTCAAACCACCACGTGGTTTGTTTCATCTTCTTGTGAAAAAAATGAGATCTTTGGCCTTTTAATCATTGACTTCAAACTTTTCCAAGATTTATCATGTTTACAAAGATTGGAAATATCATTTAGGATCACATCTCTCCATCTATGGTCTTTTGACTCCCAAAAGCTTCAAATTAGCCCTTGGTTTTCTTCTTTTGCAATTGTAGTTAATCAAAAAAGCACAAAAGAAAAAAATTTATGCATTTATAAACGTAATTTTAGATGGTTGTATGAAGTTGCTTTACTTCTAGTCATTGTTTCTCAATTGCAAGATCGTTATAAAATATTTACATCAGCATGTGGTGGCTATAATGAATGCCAAAGTGCACTGGCTTGGAAGTATATGGTTGTAGCATGCTATTGCACTGCATTCAAACCCATATAGTGGACCTGCAAAGCCATAAATAAATAATTAGTTGTAGAAATTATATAACATAAGCATGTATATATCCAGATTCTCCTAATCTAACAATATTTATCTTCTTGTTGAATACAGAATCCTTAAATTGTTAATCTTTTACGAAAATTTAAAAACTCAATTACAAACACATGAAGCAATAAAAAAATCGCACATAACACAGTTGTTTAACGGGAAATCCTGAAGCTAAAAACCCCAACTATCATATTATGTATATCATGGAGATCATGCAAAAATCTCATACAAAGCTTAGTACATCAAGGTTTTAGTACAATGTAGATTCATTACACACTGTCATGCAGAAATTTGCATCTCTATGAACCAATTTCTCGCCACCTGAAAGCCTGCCTCCACTGCACAATCCCTACTGAAGAAGAGCTCTGAATGAATTCGAATTGGCCTTGCCTTGACTGCACAATCCTCATTGGCAACTCCAATGTGTGTGTGATGCAATCAATGCATCACTATAGTCACAACAGATAGTCCATCTCACCCTTTCACCTACCTCTCCACTGGGTCTCCACTGGAACTGACATGCACTGTAGTTAACTGTTTTATTTGTTCAGTTGATTAGTGAGTTATTGTTTGTGAATTAATTAACGAATTAATTCACTCCACTCTCACTAGTGTATAATTCAGTTAGACTAGATACAACTAGCTCAACTGAATTTAACTCCAATAACCGAGTTAAACTGAATAACAACTCCATGAACTACTCTTCCAAATTTGTCATAAATTTGCCACTTTAGTTATACCTGAGTCCTCCATGCATGAACCACCAGTAAACCCTAGGAATTGTGTAATTCCTTCATCCCACTGATTTTCCAAATCTGTATACTGAAATAAAGTGCTCCAAGAGAATAAGTTGATATTTAGAGTTTGATTATTATTAAGGGATAATAATAATCAACCCATCTATTTTTAGATCGGCGATCTATAAATAGACTTCGCCCAATATTCTAAAAATAGAATTTAATCTATTTTTCCAACTTTCCCAACCATCCAAAAATAGCATCTTGCAACTTCTAAAATATGATCACCATGTCTAAAAATAGACTTACACCTAAAAATAGCCTGCGAGCCCGCTTAGTGAAGGTGACTGATTTTCACTAAGCTTCATCATCTTGTTGAATCTCAACACTCCTACTCAACAAGATAGGCATTATCCTTCACCCCAATCCTGCCTCTATGGTATTCGAATTTGCTCCTGGTGAGTGCTTTCGTTAGAATATCTGCATCCTGATCTTCTGTAGAAATGTAATGAAGCAACATGATGTTCCACTACACACAATCTCTGATATGATGATACTGGATATCAATATGTTTAGATCTATCATGAAACATAGGATTAATTAAGAGTTTAATACAACTCTGATTATCACAATGTATCACTGTAGGATCTAAATGTGAACCGAACAAACTGACTAGGATCTTCCTCATCTAGATAGCCTCACATCCAGCTTAACTTGCTGCCATGTATTCTGCTTCCGTTGAACTGAGTGCCACAGATATTTTTTTCCTACTGTACCAAGAAACTGTTGTAGATTTGATACTGAAAACCCCTCCTGATGTGATCTTTCTGTCTGTTGGGCTGCCTGCCAAATTTGCATCCGTGAAGCCATGAAACTTCACCTCATCCGTCTTTATGTACCATAATCCATACTCAGATGTGCCCTTGAGATACCTTAGGACATGCTATCCTTCCTTCCAAAAGAGCTTGGTAGGCTTAACCATCACTTGTGAAAGTTGGTTCATCGCATAGCATATGTCTGGTCTTGTATTAACTAAATACATGAACGAACCCACCAACTGTCGATAAACAGTGGCATCCACTACCTCTGCCGATGAAGCATCCTCTTTTCTCCAATTTCCTGGAAGAGGAGTGTCGATAGGCTTGCAGAATTGCATGTGAAACTTCTCTAGTATCTCCCGGGCATACTTGCCTTGAGACACAAACAGTTCACCTTCTCGCTACCATATTTCCAATCCAAGGAAATAATGAAGGAGGCCTAAATCCTTCATCTCAAACTCTTTTGCAAGATCTGCCTTGCATGAGTGTATCAACTATTCATCACCTGTTAGTATTAAATCATTAACAGAAAGAGCAATGATTAAAAGCTTACCCTCCACCACAATTTGGTACAGGTTTGCATCCGCCTCACTCTTAGTAAAACCAAGTCCGGTGAAATAGTTGTCGATCTGAGTGTACCAAGCACAAGGTGCTTGTTTTAGCCCATACAATGCTCTTTTGAGCCTGCACACATGTGACTCACTGCTGAATATTTCGAATCCTTCAGGCTGCTCAATGTACACATCTTCCTCAATGATCCCATTAAGTAACATAGACTTCACATCCATCTGATGAATGTGCCAACCCATCTGCGCTGAGAGAACAAGGATGGTCCTTATGGAAGAATACCATGTGACAGGTGCAAAGGTTTCTTCATAATCAATCCCCTCGATCTGTGAGAAGCCCCGGGCAACAAATCTTTCCTCATACTTCTCGACGCTCCCATCCGTATCTTGCTTTACCTTGTAGATCCATCTTGAACCTACCACTGATTTTCCCACCAGCCTTGGAACAATCTCCCAAGCACTGTTTATGACAATGGAGTCATACTCCTCCACCATGGCATCTACCCATGTGGGCTCCTACGTTGCTTCTTCAAAAAAAGATGGCTCTGTCACGACACACTTGCTCATAAGAGCCATGTATCTAGTAAAACGGTTAGGTGACTGTCTCTGTCTGCGCTATGATGTAAGGAATCCTACATCCTGAGCCGCATCAAGCTTCAGTCTCTCAGCTTCTGTGGTAAACTTTCTGCTAGTTCTGATGTTTGGTTTTGCATGAGTGGACTCCTCCACTCCATGAATATTCTCATATGGCTGATCCACATCCGGAGGCTTATTTATCGAAACAGGAAGTTCCTCCGTTGCATGCAAGTCTAGCTCCCTCTCAAGCATAGCTCATGTAGCACCCACGATCATTTTGTTCTTCCTCTCCACGACCCCATTCTGCTGTGGGTTATGAGGTGCTATGAGTTCTCTTTGAATTCCTTCTTTTCTACAGAAGTCTTTGAATTCACCCAAGATATATTCACCACCATTATCACTCTGTAGAGCCTTCACTTTCTTCCCTGAATCCTTCTCCACCAATGCTTTAAACTCATAGAACTTTGAGAATTTTTCGCTCTTCTTTTGCATGAAGTAGATCCAGCATCTACGAGAATAGTCATCAACAAATATAACATAATACCTGTGTTTTTCTATTGAAGCAACCGAGAAAGGTCCACACACGTCTGTGTGAATTCTCTCCAAGATCATCGAAGCACGGTTATCCTTCTCATGAAAGGTGGTCTTCGCAAACTTACCCATAGTACATCCCTTGCACTAATATGACTACGCAAGAGTACCCTTAGGAAGTCCAGTAGAAATCTTTTGCAAAATATTCAAAGCACCATGGTGAATATGGCCCAATCTCTTGTGCCATAATTCGCCCTCATCCCGGCTCACCACTTCTTCTGCTTTGCCCATAATTGCAGTGCATCCATCTACCTATAGCTTGTAGAGATTCTTAACTCAAATCCCTATCCTCTCGGTTTGACCCATTGTTTTATGTCGCAGGAAAGATTTTCCCTTGGTGAAAACAATGTCATAGCCTCTATCTTCCAACATTACGATCGAGACCAAGTTCTTCTTCAAACCTGGAATATGCATAACATCTTTCAACAGAAATGGATTACCTAACTCCTCCTCAAAGGTAATGGTCCCAATGTTGGTCACACTGTATAGACCATCGTCGCCCATCTCTATATGCATTTGGAGGTCTTTCTCTTCCAGATCACTAAACAACTCCTTGGCTCCCGTCATATGGAAAGACATATGGACAGACGCACCACTATCAAAGTACCACACCAATCCCATTGCGCTTGAAACCAGGCATGCGAAGAAAGAGAAATCAAGTTAAAATTGCGAGGCTAAGGCCTCACTCACTGTAGCTCCAACAACCTTTTTCTTCTTCTTCTGTGGGCAGTTAGTGGCGAAATTCCCATGTTCGTGATAATGAAAACACTTCACCTTGGAAAAATCCTGCTTCTTGCCTTTAGCCTTGAAATTTGGAGGGAATTTCTTCCCCTTCCCTTTCCTTTCTTTGGCAGCCAAAGCAAAATTCTCTTCATCTTCATTCTTCAATGAAGAGCCATCCTTGGTACTTCGCCTTATCTCCTCCTGCACAAGATCCGACCAAAGTCGCTCCCAACCCGACAAATTCTCCCGTCCATTAACAGAGTCTTCGTAGCAATGCCAACTCTTCGGAAGTGCAAGGAGAGCCACGCTCACCAAGTCATCATCATCAACAATAATCCCCACACTTCCCAGTTCATCCCTACAATGGACAAACTTCGTGAGATATTTTGGAATATCGTCGCCCTTCTCCATTTTTATTTTTCTGAGCTTATCTTTGAGTGCCAACTTCCTCTGGTTGCTGCTGCTTTGGAACAAATCTGTCAAAGCCTTCCACATTTCAAATGGAGTGGCTTTCCCGTGAAGGCTTGACACAATATGGTCCTTCACATCTTCCAATATAATTCTTCTTGTCTTTTCTACCTTATTTTGCCATGCGTCAAGTCCTGTAGCATCGCTAGAACCCAGCTTAGGGACATTGCTATCGATGAACTCCTTCAGTCCATTATCTTCCAGCATCGCCTCCATCCTATTCTTCCAGATTATGTAATTCTAGTTGCCCTTAAGGGCATACTCTAGTCGCAACCCATTGAAAGACATTTCAATTAATACTCAACTGTTGCACCAAGAATTTTCTGCAACAAATTCGAATTGTCCACCAGCACAAACTCAACAATTCTTCACAATTATAATCTTCAAGAATTAGCACTGCTCTGATACCATGTGGAAATTATATAACATATGCATTTATATATCTAGATTCTCCTGATCTAACAATATTTATCTTCTTTCTAAATACATAATTCTTCCACTGTTAATCTTTTGCGGAAATTTAAAAAATGAATTGCAAACACATGAAGCAATAAAAACAATCGCACATAACACAGTTGTTTAACGGGAAAGCCTCAAACTAAAAACCCCAACTATCATATTATGTATATCATGGAGATCATGTAAGAATCTCATACAAATCTTAGTACATCAATCTCTCAGTACAATGTAGATTCATTACACACTGTCATGCAGAAATTTGCATCTCTATGCACCAATTTCTCGCCACCAGACAGCCTGCCTCCATTGCGCAATCCCTGCTGAAGAAGACCTCTGAATGAATTTGAATTGGCCTTGCCTTGACTGTGCAATCCTCATTGGAAACTCCAATGCATGTGTGATGCAATCAATGCATCAATATAGTCACAATGGATAGTCCATCTCACCCTTTCACCTACCTCTCCACTGCGTCTCCACTGGATCTAACATGCACTGTAGTTAACTATTGTATTTGTTTAGTAAATTAGTGAGTTATTATTTGTGAATTAATTAACTACTTAATTCACTCCACTCTCACTAGTTTATCATTCAGTTAGACTAGATACAACTAGCTCAACTGAGTTTAACTCCAATAACTGAGTTAAACTGAATAACAACTCCATGAACTACTCTTCCAACTCTGTCATAACTTTGCCACTTCAGTTCTAATTGATTCCTCCATGTATGAACCACCAGTAAACCCTAGGAATTGTGTAATTCCTTTAGATCAATGATTTTCCAAATCTCTATATTGAAATAAAGTGCTCCAAGAGAGTAAGTTGATATTTAGAGTCTAATTATTATTAAGGGCTAATAAAAATCGACACATCTATTTTTAGATCGATGATCCATAAATAGACTTCGCCCAATCTTCTAAAAATATAATTTCATCTATCTTTCCAACTTGACCAACCATCCACAAATAGCATCCTGCAACTTCTAAAATATGATCACCATGTCTAAAATATACTTACACCTAAAAATAGCCTGCGGGCCCACTTAGTGAAGGTAAATGATTTTCTCTAAGCTTCATCATCTTGTTGAATCTCAACATTAGTGTTGTAGGTTGCCCAGTTTTGCGTTCAAGGAGAAATTTAGTTGTAGCAGTTTAGGTGGCAAGCACTAACCCAACAAACAGAGTAAAGGGTAATCTACTTTAATGAACTGTAGGTAGGCAACTAAAATGCACACCACACTTAAATAGATCACCAACAGTATTTTTAACCAGTGATCTAGCAATTTCACTTTTGGATCATTGGAGATGCGATTACTGTTGGAATTCAACCACCATGCAATTTAACAAGAATGAAAATGATTCACAGGCATGCACTTTCTAATAGCCAGTGATTTAATTAGTACAACAACACATCAATTAAATACTACGTGAATAGTTGAGATTACCCTAGAAACAAAAATCAGAAAACCAAGATTTATGCTCAGCGATTGTTACAAATAAGAGCTATACACTTTCTGTCAAAGATTTTGTGTATTCTTACCCCTTGGTGGTATTTTGTAGATTGTGACTTTAGTTCAGAGATGATCTTTTTTGACCATGAAAGGGCTCAAAATCCTTTTTGTCATCCAATTTTGAATAGACTAATTTGTGAGTCCTCCATTATTTTGCTAGTGCCCATGCTTTTTCCTAAGCTTCATTTTTCCATCTCTCTTAAGGCTTCCTCTATGGTAATGGTTTCTTAGAATGCAAACAACCACGCGGTTTGTTTCATATTCTTGTGGACAAAATGAGCACTTTGTCCTTTTAATCATTGATTTCAAGCTTTGCCAAGATTTATCATGTTTACAAAGATTGGAAAGATCATTTAGGATCACATCTCTCCATCCATGGGATTTTGACTCCCAAAAGCTTCAACTTATCCCTCTCTTTTGTTCTTTTGCAACTGTAGTTAATCAACAAAGCACAAAAGAACAACTTGTAGGCATTTATAAATAGAATTTTAAATGGTTGTATGTGTTAAACACCATGTTGAAACACATACATGGTGTATGAGAAGGATGAACACACACACACAAGAGACTCAACACATAATGAAAGATAAGCGTGAGGCTTTCTTATTTTTCTATTATACATGATGTACATTTATAGTACAATGGTGTGACTCTTGGTTTCACATTCCAAGGTCACTTGGACTCCATTGTGACTTTTCGCATTCCGCACCTACCCATGTAAGATTAGGTGTTCCAACATCCCCCCTTAATCCGAAGGGGTATGTGTGAGTCCAAGAAAAGAGTTGTAATACAAATCTGCAAAGTATACATGGCAGCACTTGGGCTGAATCAACTCTCTGAAAATGTTGGAAAAAAGAGATGGTTTAAGGATGACCACCAACACTGGAACACAAAACTTGTTGCAGTTCCCGGAACTCTTCCAAAACAGGCAAGAAGCTGAAAGCTTCTTCTAGAGGAATTGTCCCTCATAAAAAAGGGAGACCTTCAACCTAAAAGAAGGGAGGTCTACTACCTGTGATTGTTTTAGGATTACCAACAACTCTGGAATGCTTGAAGCATTTCCTAGAACTCAACCAAAGCTGGTAAGAAGCTGAAGGCTTCTGCTAGAGGAAGTGTTCCTCATATATGAAAGGGAGACCTTCGACCTAAAAGAAGGGAGGTCTACTACCTATGGTGGTTTAAGGTTTTCCACCAACCAAAGATGATGGTTTAAGGTTGTCCACCAACCAAAGGCATGCTCATGGGCATCCGTGTCTCTGGCTACATCTCTGAATCTGGAATGAAGAATTGTGGCTCAGGCTCGCTTGAACTGCTGTGTCTCTGGCTACAACTCTGAACATGGAATGAGAGATTGTGGCTCAGGCTCGCTTGATCTGACGTCGAAGCTTGTACATGACCACCATTTTCCCCCCTGTCAGGGACAAGGTGAGATGATAGCGAAAACTCAACTGCAAGTTTGCTCAATATCCGTGAACAAGTTCTAATATGTGTCATAAACATCTTCTTGGCTGTTGATGCCCATTGCCAAGAAGCGATCCATCCAAGATGAATCTTTGTTCTTGTAGGAGGCTTGTTTTTGAAGCATTTGTTTGAAGAATGGGTGTGCCGACCACAGTGCTTGCAAGGATGAAGATCAAAACAGTGATCTTTCATATGGCCAACTTGATCACAGTGTTGGCATTTTACAATCTGTTGTGGAAGTGGAACATGATCTGGAACAGCTGCAGGTGAACTGTCATATAGGAATCCAGCACTCTGAAATACGATGGGCTTGGTGTAGTATGGAATTTGAAAAGACACATCCTTGTCATATCCAAGACCAGTTCGGTGCTTGTTGTGGACAAGCTCTTCCCAAGGTTTGATGATGGGTTGAGAAGTGCAGGCTGAGCTACTACATCTGCATGTACATTTGCTCTAATACAAGGAACTGAATGTGGATCAACTGAAACTTTACTGACATGCTGCTGATGGGAGTCAATCTCAATCTTCTGAACAGAAACAGGTTCAGAATGGTGACTCTTTTGCTGAAGTTCATCTTGTTGAAGCTGAGTTTCCAACTGCAAAAACTCAATCTTTTCTTGTGCATGTAGCAAACAACTTTGAATATTACAAAGAGCATTCTTGCTCATTTTTATCATGTCATCAACATTGGAATGAATGAGGTTATTCAACAACACTAATACCTCATTGATTTCAGCCATTTTAACAACTTAGGCTCAAAAAATGAAAGGGTGTCAGCTTCAACCGAAAATGCACCCGTTTACAATGTGATTCAACAAGAAATACAAATGACTCAAGAGAACTTCCAACTATGGAAATCTCAAAGTACAAAATCTGCTCCTCAAATGATGGAGGGCAATAAAAAATCAAAAAACTCAAATACTGATTGTGAATGAAGATGCAAATTCCACTCACAATACAATGTCAATATTTCTGCAAAAATATTTTGTAAATGTGTAGCTGAAAACACTTATGCAATGAGCCTTTATGGCAGCTGATTTTTCCTTCAAAGAGTTGTTTTAAAATTGATGGCAAACTTGTCTTCTCATGTAAAATTCTTCAGAAAATCACCCTTATGGCACAAATGGCACAATGTCAAATTTGCAATTTTCTCTATGTATTCAGTGTATCTGCTCCTCATATGCCATTTTCTCTTTTTCTGCTGTTCATGTTCTCTCTTTCCTCTCTCTCTGCTGTTTTTTTTTTTTTTTTTAAATATTAAAAATTAATTAAAAAATGAATTAATTGAAATGGGAATTAATTAAAAAGAGAAAGGGGCTTTTTAATAATAATAAACATTAAAATGGGAGTGGAAGGGGGTTAACTACAATTGAGGGAGGGGAATTAAAAAAGAGAGGGAATTTAAAAGAAAAGGGAAAAAGACAGAATATGGAGGGGAACTAAATATAAAATTTAAATGGGATGGGATTGATTTTTTAATTTTTTTTTATTATTTTTTTCTTTTTATATTAAAAAGGGAGGAATTTAAAAGTAAAAAACTGAAATTTTAAAAATGGAAAGGAGAGATTAATTAAAATGAGGTGAATTAATTTAAAAGAAACGGGAATTAATTTAAAAAAAGTGGGAGGGGATTTAAGTGTAATAAAATCAAAAGGTTGGAATTATTTAAAGAGTGTGAACGCAGAGTGCGTATTGGGAGGGGACCGTGAGCAGGGGAGCGTAGTGAGAGATGATTCGTAGGGGAGGGAGCGGCGTAGGGTTGGGGAGGGAGTATAGAGGGTCGTGGAGTGAGGGTTTGTGTGCAGTGGTGAGGAGTGTGTGTGAGAGACGCAAAGGAGAGAGCCGTAGGCCACGATGAGGGGGAGTAGGGCTGATGCTGTTGTATGTGAGAGGGGGCGTAGGGTGATAGTAGGGTTGAGTGGCCGAGAGGGTGGAGCATTGATTTGGGGAGAGGTGCAGTGTGAGGTAGATGCGCAATACATGCGGTAGGTGGTGGGGTTTACGTAGAGCGTGAGGGGGTGCAGGGTGTGGCGGGTTGGGTGTGTAGGGAGGGCGCTGTTGAGAACTGTGTATAGAAGCGGGGTTGGGTAGTGTAGGGTGTGAGGTATGAGAGGAGGGGAGTTGCAGAGTTGGAGGGGCGAGGGTAGGGCCGAGCGGCCAAGTAACAAATTATTATTTTTTTATTTTTTTATTTTTTTTTTAATTTATTTTTTTATTTAAAAATAGCAGAGAACAGAGAATTGATCAGAAACAGTGAAATTTCACATATATGCAGCAGAAACAATAGAATTTTCAGGAATTTTTCAGCTTAATAATTTTGCAGTAAAAACTCAGAAATATTTTCCACAAAAAACTTATAAACTTCTTCAGAAATCAACTTTAAGCAATTTTTCCAACAGCTCTCCAAAAAGCAGAATTTAATGGGTAGAAATTGCAGGAAGAAATCAACCTTCAGATGTGCAGAGCTGCTCTTTTTTTTTCAAAACCAATGCCGGAATGCTGCTAATTTCTGAATGCTGCTCCTTCTCCAAAACCACTTTCTAAATGCGGCAAAATGTCTGCTGCAGAAACTCTGAGTGCTGCAAAAATGTCAAGAATTTTTGCAGATATGCACAGGCCATAAACACAAATGGCTCACTCAATTTGGAGCAGGGCCAGCAATCGCCCGCTCTGATACCATGTTAAACACCATGTTGAAACACATACATGGTGTATGAGAAGGATGAACACACACACACAAGAGACTCAACACACAATGAAAGATAAGCGTGAGGCTTTCTTATTTTTCCATTATACATGATGTACATCTATAGTACAATGGTGTGACTCTTGGTTTCACATTCCAAGGTCACTTGGACTCCATTGTGACTTTTCGCATTCCACACCTACCCATGTATTATTAGGTGTTCCAACAGTATGAAGTTTCTTTCCTTCTAGTAATTGTTTCCCAATTGCAAGATCGTTATAAAATATTTACATCAGCATGCGGTGGCTATAATGTATGCCAAAGTGCACTGGCTTGGAAGTATATGGTTGTAGCATGCTATTGCACTGCATTCAAACCCATATAGTGGACCTGCAAAGCCACAAATGAATAATTAGTGCTGTAGGTTGACCAGCTGTGCGTTCAGGGAGAAATTTAGTTGTAGTAGTTTAGGTGGCAAGCACTAACCCAAAAAATAGAGTAAAGGGTAATCTACGTTAATGAGCTATAGGTAGGCAGGTAAAATGCACACAACACTTAAACAGAGCACCAACAGTATTTTTAACTAGTGATCTAGAAATTGCACTTTTGGATCATTGGAAATGTGGTTACTGCTGGAATTCAACCACCATGCAATTTAATAAGAATGAAAATGATTCATAGGCATGCACTTTCTAATTTCCAGTGATGTAATTAGTACAACCAAACATCAATTAAATACTCCATGAACAGCTGAGATTACCCTGGCAAAACAAATGGGAAAACTAAGATTTATGCTGAGGGATTGTTACAAATAAGAGCTATACACTTTCTGTCAAAGATTTTGTGTATTCTTACCCCTTGGTGGTATTTTGCAGATTGTGATTTTGGTTCAGAGATGATCTTTGTTCACCGTGGAAGGGCTCCAAATCCTTTTTTTCCTCCAGTTTTGAATAGACTTCTTTGTGAGTCCTCCATTATTTTGCTACTGCCCATGCTTTTTCCTAGGCTTCATTTTTCTATCTCTCTTAGGGCTTCCTCTATGGTAATGCTTTCTTGGAATGCAAACCACCACATGGTTTGTTTCATATTCTTGCGGAAAAAATGAGATCTTTGGCCTTTTAATCATTAATTTCAAACTTTGCCAAGATTTATCATGTTTACAAAGATTGGAAGGATCATTTAGGATCACATCTCTCCATCCATGGGCTTTTGACTCCCAAAAGCTTCAACTTAGCCCTTTGTTTTCTTCTTTTGCAATTGTAGTTAATCAACAAAGCACAAAAGAAAAACTTGTATGAATTTATGAACAAAATTTTAAATGGCTGTATGAAGTTTCTTTCCTTCTAGTCATTGTTTCCCAATTGCAAGATCATTATAAAATATTTACATCAGCATGTGGTGGCTAAAAAGTATGCCAAATTGCATTGTCTTGGAAGTATATAGCTGTAGCATGCTATTGCACTGCATTCAAACCCATATAGTGGACTTGCAAAGCCATAAATGAATGATTAGTGCTGTAGGTTAACAAGATGTGCATTCAGGGAGAAATTTAGTTGTAGCAGTTTAGGTGGCAAGCACTAACCCAACAAACATAGTAAAGGGTAATGTACTTTAATGAGATGTAGGTAGGTAGGTAAAATGTACACAACACTTAAACAGAGCACCAATAGTATTTTTAACCAGTGATCTAGAAATTGCACTTTTGGATCATTGGAAATGAGGTCATTGCTGGAATTCAACCACCATGCAATTTAACAAGAATGAAAACAATTCACAGGCATGCACTTTCTAATAGCCAGTGATTTAATTAGTACAACCACACAACAATTAAATACTCTGTGAATAGCTGAGATTACCCTGGTAACACAAATGGGAAAACCAAGATCTATGCTCAAGGATTGTTACAAATAAGAGCTATACACTTTCTGTCAAAGATTTTGTGTATTCTTACCCCTTGGTGGTATTTTGCAGATTGTGAATTTGCTTCAGAGATGATCTTTTTTCACCATGGAAGGGCTCAAAATCCTTTTTGTCCTTCAGTTTTGAATAGACTTCTTTGTGAGTCCTCCATTGTTTTGCTACTGCCCATGCTTTTTCCTAAGCTTCATTTTTCCATCTCTCTTAAGGCTTCCTCTATGGTAATGCTTTCTTGGAATGCAAACCACCACATGGTTTGTTTCATCTTCTTGTGGAAAAAATGAGATCTTTGGATTTTGAGTCATTGATTTCAAACTTTGCCAAGATTTATCATGTTTACAAAGATTGGAAAGATCATTTAGGATCACATCTCTCCATCCATGGGATTTTGACTCCCAAAATCTTCAATTTAGACCTCTATTTTATTATTTTGCAATTGTGTTCTTGTCTCCTCAGCGGCACATAATAGAGTTGCTTCATTAGCTGTTATGGATTTTCAAAAATCTCTTTCCGTTAATCTTTGGAAAATCTCCAAGAAGGGATGCCTCTACTACAATAATGAAAATAAGTACCGAGGAGGGGTTGCCCTTGATGTTGGCATGATCCTATTATCCATTTTGTTGGTGAGGATGACATTTTCTGCTACTATAGGTCCCTAGGAAATTGTTGCTCTTGTTGATAAATCTAGGGGCAACACGTGTAGGTGATTTCTCTTACTTTGATAATTGCTTGTGATGCATTTTTACTTTTGTTGATTAATTTTTTCTTTCCTTCATTATTATTAATGTTCTCTATCATAAAAAAAACTACCAAATCATAAAGAAAAATGAGACAATAGGACACAAGATTTAGGGGATCAGCCAGGGCCAAAACCTCTCCAACTGTGAGAAAAACCCACGAGAATCCTTCTCTTCTTATAGACCTTCAATTGACAAATTCCAAGACCTTTGACCCTTAACATTAGACTCCATTCAATTAATTCATGTTTAGTAAGTTCTGGTTTTTGTACTTCGTACAACAACCAATACATTGATTCTCATCAAATGTAGTTGCAGTTTTACTTCCCATGTCTGAAAGTTTGCTTACAAAAACCCATAAATTGATGCTAATCAAATGTAGTTGCAGTTTTCTTTCCCATCTTTGAAATTTTCTGCCAGTATGTTTCTCCATATTTTACTGTATGTGTTTCCATGTTTATATTTTAGTGTAATAAGTCTCTTTGAATCTGAATTTAAAAGCAAAAAATACCTATGAGTTGATGCCCTTACAGTTGTCTGCTACCTAGATGATTTGAAGAGCATTGTCTACACTGCTAGTTTGCTTATGCCCTTTTTTTATGGATAGATTTCTTCCTTGAATGTAAATTTATTCTACAACCTATAAGATAAAATTATATACCTTAGATTCACAAATAAATGTTGTGAAATTTAGCCCACTAGATGCTCTGATAGTCAGTACCATGTACAGTTTTTTCCTTTGTCTGATTTTGTTTCTTTCAGCAGAAATTGATAGTTTCTTGTTATTTAATACCTTGTGGTGTCTAGGTGGTATAAACTAATTAAAAAACCCTTTGAGGAAGGTTATGAACATGGTTTGAAATTATTTCAAGCTAACTTGAGGCCTTGACGTTGCGAAGGAAAAAAAAAATACTGCAAAGAGGGAAGGTATGAATGTAGAATTGGGCTTTCATCTGACTTTTGATGTCCAGTCCCTTTGAGTGATTTCTAATATTTGTTCATGAATATTCAGACCCATTCTTGTTCTTCCTCCTACTGATGTACCAGTGATTGAGTGTGATTTTACTAAAGCTTAGAAAGAATTTTATACAACTTTGTATAGAAGATCTAAGCCAAACAATTCTCTGATCCATGGAAAGGAAATATAATAATAGTTTTGATTCATTTTTTTGTTGTGATTTTGGTTTGACTTAAAAAATATATGGTGTTTATTTCTATTTACAGGTCCAGTTTGATCAATTTGTTGAACAAGGCCAAGTTCTTCACAATTATGCATATATTATGGAATTTCTTTTGAGGTTGTGCCAATTGTGAACGTCCTTTTCTTGTCATGAGGTAAGTTCTACTTTAGAATGTCCTTCGTAAAATGGTTTTTATTGTCCTTTGTAAAATGATTTTTATTGAAAAAAATTATGTTGAGCCCCAAAGATCAAGAGTTTTTTTAATTGTGTTATGAGCAGTGATATGTTAGAATTTGTTCTAATTGCTAAGCTATCAACAACTGGGGTGATGCACAATGATAACAACTGGGGTGATACACAATAGTGTTCTAATTCAAATAAGATGACATGGAATTTGTTCCGATTTCCACTTTATCAACAACTGGGGTGATACACAACAATTATATGATATGTATAAGCAGGCAAGGCATTTTCTTTTAGGAAACCAAATATGTGTTAATGGATATTCTAGTTCTGTACTTTCAATAGCTTACATTGAAGAAGTGGTCAGATAAATTAGTAATGGTGAATGAGGAGAGTGCCCAATCTGTCTTGAATGAGTTGACGATGCAGTCATGGCTTGTTTTGTACATCATATGTGTCATCAGTGCCTACTAGCAAGTTGGTGTAGCTCTTTGGGTGGTGGTTGTATTGCTTGCGCTAATTCTAGTTAATTTTCTTTGTATGGCTAGATTAATTTGTTTGTAGATTATTGTTTATTAATAGCTTTTTGTGCAAGTCAAGCTACAAGGGTGTCACAGTGAGCTAACTCCATTGAGTTATTTTTTTTATTAAGTTAAAAATAAGGGCTTGCATGATTATATGTTTTACAAGGATCATGCCCTTATGTGTTGAACATTTTTTTAAAATCAATGCCTATTATACAATTTCAAGGACTGCCATAACTCCTCACATAATTCTTTAAAGTTTTCTAGCTCATTGGAAGAGCACCTACCATGCAAGAGGTTGTTGGTTTGATTCCACTGTACCCTAACATGAATTATTCAATGATATTGTTGATTTTTTTAATTAAATATTTTTATATTGATTTATTTTAATGGTGATATATTTTTCTGGATTCATTGTTTTATATTGTCTCTACAGAGATAATAGATAAGATTAAAGACATTGTCTCCATAAAGACAACATGTCTTTAATTCCAACTATTTTCTTTGGAGAGACAAAAATGAAATTGTTTCAAGTTAAGACAATTTATCCAAAAATTGTCTTAAAACCCCCCTTTGTGTTGTAGTGCAACTATTGTCTCTGGAGAGACAAAAATGATTGTGTTATATATTGTCTTTATAGAGACAATATTTTAAGACAATTTAATATTTAAGACAATACACATGTTTTTTTTGTTTCAGGTTTAAGACAATTTACCCAAAAATTGTCTTAAAAACCCATAGACTAATATACATAAAACAAACTACTTGTCACCTATGAACAATGCATGAACAATTGCTTGCTTTGTGTATGACGAATTCCATATAAAATTGAGAAGGGTCACTTGTGAAGCTGCTGTTAGATTGATTTCCATGCCATAAGTTTTGATTGATGCAAACAGGATGTATGTCATTTGTTGTTGACTGAATTTTTAATTCTAAGTTGGCGCTCATAAGGTCTTGTTTCCTCTTGATTAGTAGTATTTCTTGGCTTTTGCACCATTGGAAGTGGAACTGATGAATTTTCTACAAGAAGAGAGAAGGTGAAATATATTGGCAGAAAACCAGTACTTTTCCCATTTTTCACAACAAAGCTTGACGATATCAAGCACAACTTTGAAATGGCTTTGCTTGATTAGTAATTTTTCTGCATGTACCACTTCAACGTCACTTCAACGTCAGGATGATTAACCAAATGTCATCGCTGGACTTTTCTGCTAATTTAGCATTTGCTTTTTAAGAAATTGGTTCTCATAATCACAATGTGTGCTTTTGTTGTCGAAAGAATGCAATTATTTTATGCACGCCGTGCTATTGGAAGAATGCAATTATTTTCTGCACGATGTGGAAATTACATGTAGTTTGGAATAACCCGTGAAAAACATGTCATGGAACCATTCACCATTATTTTGACCAGGATAAAACGTTTCTTGTGAGGAAAATAAAAATAAAGTTACCATCACGGGCAATTTAAGACCAGTAATGATCATTATTTTAATTAAAATAAAATTCAAAGATTTAGGAGGCCCTTTTGTCTAACTTGTTTTACAAATCGATATATTGAAATTACAAGTTTAAATATTATTATATATTATGAAATTAAAATAAATTAAAATATTAAAGTAAAATTTATCCTGATTAAAAATATTGACAAATTTATTATAATAAGTATACAAATTAACTATATATATAACATCCTGATGATGGATCCTAGTTGGGGTTCGAAATGTCGACACTTGTTCTTCAATACTGTGGATAATCTCGAATGCTTCTTACAAAATGATCACCACAAAAGTTTAAAAACCAAAATATATATATATATATATATATATATATATATATATATATATATATATATATAACCATAAAATCTTTTTAATACCTTTCACAAAATAATAAGATGTTGTTCGTTAAAGTTCAAACATCCTGTCATTAAGGGATAATACAACATAAAGTCAAGACCATCATTGCACTATCATAATCTCTATCGTTTTGATGACTTTTAGGAGTTATTGTTTTGGTGACCGATGAAATTTACCCACACTGTCATTATTATCACTTATTATCAAGAGTTAGTGACTTGTTCAAGCAAGCAAAAACTCCAAACCTAAACTTAGAAACAAAAGTAGAATTTTATGCTAAAATAAATAGTAGTCTCCACGTTTAATGGGGTTACTACTTTTTATTAAAATTTTAAGAAAATTATTCAAAATTAAGTAATGTTCTTGAATTTAAAAGATATTGTTACTCAATATTAAACGTTAAATAACTAAAAAAGTAATTATTTGAATCAATTTGTGATTTTTTTTTTTTTAATTTTCAATTTACAAATGATTCATTAAGGGTGTTAACAAAGGATTTAAATTTTGGTGAGTAAGATATTTATCTATATGTATTCTTTATCTCTTTTTACTCAACATTGTTTTGTTGACTATGAGCTTTCGTAGCATGGACAAATATGCCTTAATTACATACAAACATGACCAAGTTTGTGATCATCCATGGCCTAGACAAATTTACTTGTACTTTCCAAAGTATAAGTAGTGCTTTCAACTTCCCTTTATTTTGATACACCCACACACACACACACACACACATATATATATTTCATGGGGAATTGAGTATTAAGGAAGAAGGCTAATATGATAGTGTTTTGGATTCGCTTGAAAAATTAGTCACTTTCAAATTTTATCTTAATTTATTCCCTCCCTCAATTATTAGAGAAATGCTATTTTAATGTGCCCCCGGATGGAATGGAACTTAAAGAAGATTTCTATAAGAGACTTAAAGTTTGGTCTAGTGGTGGTCTAGATATGAATCCATGGTAACACAAGTTCTATTATAAATATATAAATTTTATCTATAAATATTATGGTTATAACTTTATAAAAATGATTAAATCTAACACTTTTCTTTGTACATAAACATTTAACCATAACCAATATGTTATCATTCTCCTTGTTCTAAGGTTAAAAATTTTAATATCTCCAACAAACTAACAAAAAATAATAGAAAATTTTAAAACACTTGTACAATTAAAAAAATTAAAAAAAAAATAATTCTTTTAAAAATATTTAAAAAAATTCATTTAACCATATAAATATTTAAAGAAAAAATAAATCAACTAAACCAAAAAAATACTTCTATCACAATCATTATTTACAACAAAATAAACTTAAAAAATATAAAAAAAATAATTCTTTTAAAAATTTTAAAAAATATTCATTTAAAAATATAAATATTTAAGAAATAAATAAATAAAATAAACCCAAAACACATATATCACGCTCACAATTCTCAAATTGAGCAATGAATATGGGCAATTGAAATATTAATAAACCATATTCTAAAAGGAAGAATTCATATTCAAAGGGCATGTTAAATCATAGTTCAAAACCTATATCATTATGAAGTTTTCATCCTTATGAGGTTTTTTTTGGGTTTCTTTTTAGTTATATACAAATTAGAAGATATGAGATTTTAAGTTTTTTATTGAAAATAAATAAATATAAATAAAAATCTAAATAATTAAGAAATTAATTATTTTTAAAATCTGAAAAAAAAATAATTTAAATGGACTGTATAATGTTAAAATTTTAAATTATGCTATGCTTATTTATTATTTATTGTTTTCAAAGATCTAGCCTTGTTACTCTAATTATATGGTTATGATTTTTTGTAATTTTAATTAAATTTTTGGGAAAATGTTGAATATTTCTATTTTCCCTTAAATCTGGTTGTGTTTTTTGTAATTTTAACTAAATTTTTAGGAAATAGTTGAATATCTCCATTTTTAGCTAAATTCAAAAATATTTTTCTATTTTTATAAAAATCATATTTCAACTTTTCAATTAATTGAGCTAACTTTAATGGAACATGATTCCCCTCTTGGAAAGGTTTTATTTTCACAGGACAATTCTTTTTAAAATTAAAAAATTGAGTCTTTCCGTGTGAGTGCTTTGACACTGACAATGAAGCTATTATGTTGCTACTCTATCCAATGATATTATGCTAGTCGCAGGTCCTTTAGGTAAGCTGAGAGGGGCTTTTCATTGTTCTGAACTTTCTACAATTAATATAATTATTGCGTAGAGCTCTCACTCGTGGGAAGTCCTCCCAACGCAACACAATGAACTGCCACCAAAATTCTTTGTGCTGAACTTTCTACAATTTAATATTATTATTATATAGAACTCTCACTGTACGGAAGTCCTCCCTACTCAACACAATGAACTTCCACCAAAACCTTTACATTCAAGATGTCACACAGCTCATTGCGCGGATCTTCGCGCAAGTGAGATCCAACTCACTGCTCTAAGGTATACAAACAATTAAGTGGAGGGTAGTGCTTACAATCACAATCACTATATACAATTTAATTTACAATCGCTATATACTATTTTATATGCGCAATTCATTCCGTGGCTTTTCTACTCGGATAGTTGGTATGTTTCAATATATTTTTCCCTCGACTGAACCATTAACCCAATAGGGTAGTTCTAATGTTCGAATGTGTTCAATCATCGAAGATATGGAGGTACTTGTCAATGAATTCCACCGACAAAATACTTAGCTACATTGTTTCAGTTGACAAAATTAGAAAACGATGGCCATATCATTAAAGAAAACGAGAACGGATTATCCACAATATGTCGTTGTCATCATCTTCTGTAATAACAAGTGAAACTCCTAGTTATTCAACCGTAGCGTTGTCGAGGTCCTAAGATGGTGTACTTCGAGTCCCTCGATGGCATCAATCAATAATGAAAACGAGAATGGATTATCCACAATATGTTGTTGTCATCATTTTCTGTAATACCAAATGAAACTCCGAGTTATTCAATCGTCGCGTTTTCGAGGTCCTAAGATGGTGTCCTTCGAGTCCCTAGATGGCATCAATGGCTAATTACGAATCTACATCTAATGGTGTTGGTGTACATGCACATAGATTAGATTTAGTTTAATTTTAGATATTGCATGTGATGTGCACTTGTTTTTAGGTAATTAACTCGAGTGATTTTCATGCACATAGTTAGTTTTAATTAGCTTTAGTTCAACTCTAGATATTGCATGCGATATGCACTTGGCTTAGTTAGTTAACTCTAGTGCTTGCATGCGGTGCATGTGCACATTAGCAAAACATAAAACACACTTAGCTTCAATTAGCTTTAACTATCCATAGTTATGGCATGTACAACTAAGTTTAACTCAGTTGCTTTTGTGTATTGATTTTAAAACTAATATCGACGAATTAATTTCATTCTCAAGTCTAATTGGTTTTCATTTTTCAACTTGGCAAGTTTTTGCAATTATTCTTTAGCTAGATCCGTATTGTGCTCTAATAATTTTACATGGCATCAGAGCTACAAGGGTTTGGAGAAGTTGCATGAAATTTTTTTTGCAGGTTTGAAGAGCATAGAATTGAGAATTGTTCGAAGATTTGATTTGTAGATCAAAATATTGGAGAATTGCAACAATGGTGTTCCCATCTTCAACGATTCTTGCTCCGTATAACTACTTCCAATGGAAGCCAAAGATTTTTCTTCACCTCAGAGGCAAAGGCTTGTATCAGATAGTTATGAATATGGAAGCTGAACCCAATTCCGGCATTGAAAAATACAAATACTTCAACAAGATGGACGAGGATTTTGGTTTTCTAATGTTGTCCATATCTCTAACCTTGCGTTTCCATGTGGACACATGCAACACTTCGAATGAAGTTTGGACAATCTTAGATAATTTATTTGGAAAGCGGGATGAGATGCAGGCTCATATTGTAGAAAATGAGCTAAATTCCTTAGAAAATGAGCTAAATTCCTTAGATCCAAATATCTTTGAGAACATTCAAGATTTCTTTACGAACTTTAAATCATTGCTTCTACAACTACGTGATTGCGGGATCGATAAATCAAAACAGGAAGGTCAATTGATAATTTTTATTTTGTCTAAATTAGGCCCTAAATATGTTGTTGTCGTTTCCACATTTCATACAGTTAGACTTGCAACTGGAGAAAAATGGAAAATGCCCAAATTTGACGCATTTATTGAGTCTCTTATTCGTGAGCAGGATAACCTCATAAAAATGGGTTCATTAAAGTCTCCAAATGCACATGCACTTGCCATGCATGAGAAAGGAAATTCCAACACAAAACCAAATCAACAATACAAAGGAAAAAGAAAGTCAAGAGATCTAGATCAAAGAAAGGGAGGAAATCCAAAACCTGGAGATGATTCTTCCACCTCTAAGGGTAAGAAGGGAAAGAAAGGAAACTTCAAGGGTCCTAATTGTAATATAGGTTATCATCCTGAATCCTTTTGTATTCAGAAGACTATTGATTTGATGGCAAAGACTCTTTAGCAAAATAATCTTAGTCATCACATTCCAGAAAGTGCCAAGAAGAAGACAAAGGAAAAACCAATAGAAACAAGGGGTAATGGGCGTGCTTTGATTTCTCTTCATTCTACACCACGAGAATGGATCATGTATTCAGGAACTCCACATCACATGGCTTCTTCAAAAGAATCATTTTCTTCTCTACATGCATACTAAGGACCTCCTATTCTCATGGGGGATAATTCTGCAATGAAGCAACTGGAAAAGGAAGAGTGCAATTCAAAGATGGAAGCTTTGAGAATGTCTTGCATATTCCAAGGCTTTCTATGAATCTTCTTTCAGTGTATCAGATGACACACACAAGTACCAGAAGGAAAGTGGAATTTACCCTAGATTCCGTTAGCATTTATGACATGCAAACCAACTTGAAGATTACATCTGGCAAGGTAAATGATCAATCTCGTCTGTATACATTTTCTAATTTTGTTGCTCAATGGGATTCTATTTTGCTACTTACACATGCAAATGAAGAAAGTAGGATTTGGCACAAGAGATTTGGGCACTTGAATTTCAGATATATGCAGCAACTTAGAAAAAAAGGGATGGCTAAAGGATTGCCGACCATTGAATTTTCAAATGGTGTTTGTAATGAATGTGTTCCGGGAAAGCATCCACAAGACAAGTTTGAGAAGGGGCATGCATGGAGAGCCTCTTCAGCTTTGGAACTTGTACATAGTGATCTCATGGGTCCATTTCCAGTGCTTTCAATGAGAAAAGAAAGATATGTGTTGTCATTTATAGATGTTTACATGAGATTCACTTGGGTTTACTTCTTGAAACTCAAGTCTGAAGTTTTTCAACATCTAAATATTTTCAAAGCACATGCAGAAAATCAGTCTGGAAACGCATCAAGATACTCTGCACAAATAATGGGACATAATATGTCAACAAAGATATCAAAAATATTTGTAATGAAGCAAACATAGAGTTGTAGCATACAGTTCCTTACACTCCACAACAAAATGGGGTGGCTGAAAGGAAGAATCGATCTTTGAAAGAGATGGGAAATTGCATGTTGCATGCAAGATCTCTTTCATCAAAATTGTGGGATGAAGCTATCAATTATGCCTCCTACATCCAGAATAGATCTCCTCATAAATCTATTACTGGAAAAACACCTTTTAAGTCTTAGGCTGGCATGCAACCTGAAGTCAGTCATTTCTACATTTTCGGATCTCAAGCATGGGCTCACATTCCTACAGAGAAGAGAAAGGCTTTGGAGCCTCAAAGTAAAGCATGCATGTTTGTTGGATATTTTGATAAATTCAAAGGGTACATATTGCTTGATATCAACACTGAAGAGCTCTTTATTGAAAGGAGTGTAAAGTTTGACGAATATATTTTTCATGCACTAGAAAATAAACTTGTTACCAAGTTTCCATCACCACTCATTGACGAGTATGCAGATGAAACTTTCGATCAGAATTCTGATGAAGATGAGCCTTTGCCTATGACACCTGTTGGACCACCAGTTGTTGAACATTGAGATCATACTTCCTCATGTAGTTCGAAATATTTTCGACCACCTTCAACACAAATATGGTGTAGCATGAGTGATGTCCTTGACGATCCTGCCTTTATACCTCGGTTTGAGGAATATCCATAAGCACTCTATGAAGATATGGAGCCATGCATAACCATGCATGCTCATATGATGCATGCATCTGATCACAGACTTATGTCGAAGTAACTGAGCGTCCTGAATGGGAAGCAAAAATGGCTAAGAAATATAACTCTCTCATTGAGAACCAGACTTGGGATTTGGTTCCTCTACCTTAAAATCGTAAACTTGTGAGGTCCAAGTGGGTTTACAAGACCAATAAAGTAGCAAATGGCCAAGTTAGTCAATATAAGGCATGGTTGGTAGTAGAAGGTGTTTAGCAAGTACATGGTGTCGACTGTGATGAGGCTTTTTCTCCAGTGGAAAAAATGGATTCGATTTGGCTAGCTCTCTCCATTGCAACAGCAAGAGGATGGGAGGTGCATCATATGGATGTGAAGAATGCCTTTCTTCATTGTAATATTGAGGAGGAAATCTACATGGAGCAGCCGTAAGGATACATGCACAATTCATCTCTGGTATGCAAACTAAAGAAGTCTCTCTATGGCCTCAAGTGGCCACCTATAGCATGGTATGCAAAGATGGATTCTTATTTTTTATCTCAAAATTTTGTATGTTGCAAATCCAATTCCAATGTTTATTTTTTGAAGAAAATTGACTCCTTGTTGATCATAATACTCTACGTAGATGATCTTTTGATAACAAGTAGTTCAACTTCTGTAATTATTGAAATTAAAACTGCATTACATACGCGGTTTTCTATGACAAACATGGGTTTGCTAAATTTCTTCCTTGGACTAGAGATCAATCAATGTGGTTATGGGATTCTCATTTCTCAACCAAAGTATGCTAGAGATCTTTTGGCACGATTTCACATGAGTGACTGCAAGCCAGAAACCACACCTTTCTTATCAGGGATAAAACTTGAGAATGGTAAAGACACACCACTAGTTGATTTCACATTGTACCGCTAGCTTGTGGGAAGTCTTCTTTATTTCACTCACTTCCGTCTTGATCTCTCATATGTCGTAGGAGCAGTTTCTAGATACATGCAGGAGCCACATGAGTTACACTGGAAAGCTACAAAGAGCATCCTTCGATATGTCCAGGGGACAATCACCTATGGGATTCATTATGCAACAAATTTTTCTTTAGATCTCATTGGGTTCACAGATTCAAATTGGGCTGGCAACAACAATGATCGCAAGTCCACCTTTGATTATGTACTTAGTTTTGGATT
This sequence comes from Pinus albicaulis, assembly GCA_034641835.2. NCBI lineage: Eukaryota > Viridiplantae > Streptophyta > Pinopsida > Pinales > Pinaceae > Pinus > Pinus albicaulis. The sequence goes on along the minus strand of CM076570.1, from coordinate 862,304,274 downwards.
CGGCCAAATTTGTTGGTCAAGCAAGAAGCAAGCTTCCATTTCTTTATCAACAACAAAGGAAGAGTATAGAGCAACAATCAATGCCACCATTCAGGCCATTTTGCTACAAAATTTCCTATCTGAGCTTGGGATCAGTGTCCATCGTCCAACTGTCATCTGTTGTTATAATCAAAGTACGCTAAAGTTTTGCAAAGATCTAGTGCAGTGGCAGCGGACCAAACACATTGAGATCCACATGCACTTCAATGGAGAACTCATTTATGATGGGATCATCGATCTTCAGTGCTATCCTAGTTCCGAGGAGACTGCTGATATCTTCACCAAGACTTTCACTGAGCAGAAGTTTCGATTCCTGTGAGATTGTCTCGAGGTGAAGGACACGACTGCCTAGTAGTTGTCTTTTCTCTACTTTTGCATTATATTTGAGGGGGAGGGGTAGGGTAGCGGGGGTTTCTTCTCACTGGGTTTTCCCTCTTTCCTCTTTTCATGCATTGTATATGGGTACCTAAAATGGCCGTGTTTCCAGGACTCATTCATTTTGCATCACACTCACCTAAGTTATGCTTAAGGGGGGTGTTGGTGTACATGCACATAGATTTGATTTGGTTCAACTCTAGATACTGCATGCGATGTGAAATTGTCTTTAGCTAATTAACTCGAGTGCTTTACATGCACGTAGTTAGCCTTAATTAGCTTTAGTTCAACTCTAGAGATTGCATGCGATGTGCACTTGTCTTTAGCTAGTTAACTCGAGTGATTACATGAGATGTGCACTTGGCTTAGTTAGTTAACTTTAGTGCTTGCATGTGGTGCATGTGCACATTATCAGAACATAAAGCACACTTAGCTTCAGTTTTTAACTATCCATAGTTATTGCATGTACAACTAGTTGCTTCTATGTATTGATTCTAAAACTAATATTGACAAATTAATTTCATTCTCAATTCTAATTGTTTTTTTTTCAACTTGACAAGTTTGTCCAATTATTTTTAGCTAGATCCATATTATGCTCTAATAATTAAAAAAAATATATATTTGGAGTCACTATTAATGTTAGTTTGGAACTAGTGATATGCCATATATATAGTATATATATGGTATACGGACAGAGGTATAGTAGACATATTTGTCAGTGCAGGCAATATAGTCACATATAGTATGATGACAGATTTATTACTGCTAGGTGGTTACGCATTATCTATCCCCAGGTATTTTTTAATGTCGTGTCTTTATTTGTCACTATTAATGTGATCATCTGTAATATTAATGTGGTCCAGACATGTACTGATTATTTTAATTAGTACGTGTAGGTTCTAGTGAATTCATGTTATTATTTCATTTATTTATTTCTTGACTTTTATATGTAGAGCGATGGAAACAATAAACTTTAAAGAGCTCCAAAACCAAAATAGAAGCAGAGGAACTAGAACCATTAAGGCCAGCCTTCACTAAGGATCACATAAAGCAGCTCTATAAGGCAGTTAAGGCACTGTCAGTGGTGCTGAAACAACTTGGTAAACACGTGAAGTTACTACCTATGCTGCGGCAACCAATATTTTAGCTGCTATTCACCCATTAATGCCCTTAAGAGTACTAAGGGCATCCCATGGGCATGGCATGGCATCGATACCCAAACTTGCACCCATGCCATACTTGCCGGTAAATCTCTCCAGCGGCGGACATGACAGGGCCATTTATGGGCGCAATCTTCCATGCTCTTTTCAAATTTTATACCGCACCCAAAAGTATCCGGCTTCCAAACTGGAAAGAGCGCGAAAATAAAAAGTGAGAGAGAGGCGAAGAGCCATTGCGGCCAAGATCTTCACAGGTCTCAGAGTGTATGGGAATTACAACCTTCCCGAGCACTGTGATAACAATGAAGTGCTTAAGGCCCTTTGTGTAGACGCTGGTTGGGTTGTTGAAGAAGACGGCATCGCCTACAGAAAGGTACCAAAATTTCATTCGCATATGATAAAATTTGAATTTCCCCATTTTTGTATCAGGGAATTGGGCCGACTCTTTCTTTGAAATGATCTCTCTGTATATATGATTAAATGTGAATTTTCCCCTTTTTTATCAGGGAATGAAGCCTTCAGAATGCGTTAATGGAGTCTCATCACCCGTGGAAGGGAATAATCCTTGCGGATTATCAGTAAGAGGAGGGGCAGAGAATGGATCTCTGATTCCCTAGCTAAAAGACCTCGGATTAGGAGGGCTTCCCAATAATGGTCTCCAGAGCATATGCTGCAGTGCACCTGTAACGCCGCCCTTGAGCTCTCCAACAACAATTAGGTGCTCAATTCCATACAATATAAAAATTGAATGGGATAAAGATACCTCTGATGGTTTTCAGTGTGGGTTTCTGAATTCTGCCTCTGCCTCGCTGTGGCAAATGCAGCCATAGCAATCTGCCTTTTTTTCACTTCAATTGTCAGGTCGATCCTGCGCCTCCCATGGGGCTTTTCACAGAGCAGGTCCGTGGAACCAGTGCTTATAAAAAGGCCGAGGGCGCTGGAGCAGATTCATCATGTTCCCAAATCTTCTCTGAGAATAATCTTGCACACCAGATGACCCTAATGAGTGGTTCAAGCGCATGGAAGGGTGAAAAGATACACGATTTAGTTCGAGATGATGACCTTGAATTGACGCTTGGTCGCCCCTTTGTCAAGGCGACACCAAGATTTGAACCCTGACCAAGAAAACAATACTCATACTGTTAACTGACTAAAAAATATTTACTCTGTAACTGGAGCGACCATCCATGAAAAGGTAAATTTTAGTATATGCATAAATCTGTCTCTGTAAAAATGTAGGGAAAATTTGAAGTGCAAGGATCAGACATGCATCCCAATTGTGTATGATGGGCTTTGTTGCAGAAGGTGACATTGATGTTATATATATAATATATTTTTGATCTTTTTTCACCTGTGATGAAATCTGCTTGATGTGTTACATGCATTTTGTTACGTGTGTCGGAATCGTCTTTCATGAGCAGTGTTTACTGTAGAGTTTGATTCTTGTTTCTGTGCAGTGATTAATGGGTGTTTTTTGAATTTTGTTTTCATTGACACATTAAATCGAGAATTAGTCTAATGATTATACACGTTTTCATTTTTTTTAAATCTGGTGTTACAATTTTTGGTAAGATCTTGAACTCGTTGGTTTAAAATACATTTTTTGATAAGATTTTGAACCTAATCTCTTTAAAATACATTTTGGATTTTATAAATAAATTCAGCCGCCTGAATTTTGTTGGCTGAATATTTTGGGAGGCTGTATTGTTGTACATATAGAATCTACAACAATCTAATAATATATATTTTGGAAATTAAATAATAGTCAATATATAGAATCTAAGAATTTATTTTTATTTAAATATTGTTTTTCTTTATATCCTAATCATAATACTAAAAAGATACTTTTGATTTTTAAAATTAAAATTGATTGCCATCTTATAATATTTCTTTTCTTTTCTTTTAACACTTTATCAAATTACAAAATTCCCTTAAATTTTAATGTAATATATTATTTATTTTTTAAAATAATCTATATAATAAAAAAAGATTATTTATTTATATAAAATATTATATATTGTTGTTTCTATTAGAATATTCAAATTGTTTTATTTTATCAAATTTAAAATATTCATAAATGATTTGATATTAAAATTCATAATAATATTATAATAAAAAAATTATATCATTTAATATAATATTTTTAATTAATTATTAATCAAATAAAAATATGTTTTTAAAAATAAAGAATATCAAACTATTAACTATTAACTCTACATAAGAATCAAAATGCTTTTTCTACTTGGTTGAACCAGTTGTTTCTGATACCACCTTGGCCAACACAAACCTCATCAGGGAATAATTGGCCAAGCTTTCCCTGTTCTTCTCTGTATTGGCAAAACACTCCATATCAAACCCAGTGACTAGAAATATGTTTCCTTTGAGACATAATAGTTAAGGAAAACATTACACATTGGATTCCAAGCTTGGGAAACACTCATTCATGATAGATATAATATATGTATACTATTGACCTCTACTGACATACCAATACAATAATGGGGAAGGTCATGGTAGAACAAATTGAAGCAAAACAAGAGATACTACTATATATAGATGCTTTGTAACTACAAGGGAAAATCCCAAACCGCAAGGGGACTACCCTCTCCAAGAGGATATTAGATTTGAAATTATGAATGAGTGATGAAGAGAATGATGAACCTTCAGCTCAGCAAGAAAATCCCCCAAAGCATGTCAAGATTACAATAGAATGTTTTTCAATAATATAAATCCATCAAAGATCACTGCTAAAAGAAAACATAGTTTCTTGAGCCCAGTAAAAAAGAAAAGGCAATGTGGGCGCAAGTCAAAATCAGGGAAAGATAATCCACATTTTGAAAAGGTTGGATGAGTTCGTTCAAAAAAAAGAAACATGGATGAGCAACTGGAGTTATCTTCTCAACACCAAAGAAGTGTGGGCCACATACCTGAGTTAGTGCAACATTCTATTATACAGAAAAATGGTATGGAAATTTGATGGCATGCATTTTTTTTATGTGAAATACGATATATTATCATTTTCGATGCATTTTCATAACTATATGAAACTTTTTATTGTTACAGTCGAGGGACCCACATCTCACAACGTTCCAGGTTGTCGAATTCAAGGTAGACAAGAGGTTGTCTTAATAGGGGTAACCACAAACCTTCTTTGGAAATTTAGGATCTAGCCTTCCTAAATTTCAAAGAGGGTTGTCTCTTTTAGATTTAACTTTGTTTTTTGTTTAATATTTTAGGCTAGGTATGATTGGGCACTTGGTTTTTTATTTGAAAGTTTGGAGATGGAATTCAACAAGGCTTTTCCCACCAAAATTAATTTGACGATTCAAAATTATGTTTGACTCCAAAAGCTCAACTATGAAAATGTTTCATTCCAGTGTAGAGCATGCTATGAAACATGGTATGTAATTAAAAACTGCCCAAAATGTTCACAGAACAACAAATATTAGAAAAAAAATTGAAGGCCCAAATGGTGGAAAGGAGCTCAGGGTGATCTTAGGGTGTTATGTTAAGGCACTTCATGGCGTAAAAGTTACCTGCTCGAAAATACAAATTCAAAAAATATATTATTATGTTTGTCATATATTAATTTTTTTTATAATTAATAATGATAATAATAATTTTTTTAAAGTTTTAATTTAGTTAACTTTTAGAGTAGATGGTGATAGGGTGTTATTTTAAGGCACTTCTTGGTGTAAAAGTTACTTGTTCGAAAATATGTGGGAAAAAACCCATCCACACTAAGGTGAATCCACATCTCAAAAAAATCTTACACACTTCTTTGTATTCATACCACAAATATTGTTTGTGCCCTATTTATAGATAAATAAAGGAATTGTTAAAATATATATAAAACCGAAAAAAAAACTTAAATAATACTACACCACTTATCAATAAAGTTTTCATCTTTAAATGTTAGTATTGAACTGGTAAAGGCTCAAAACTTTATCAATTTTTTGCAGATTTTATTAGAAGGCATGTATGTTGTACTTTAAAACTTTAGTTTTCCATTTCATAAATTCAAAATTAAAATAAATTTGAATCCATATATATGCTCTCTTCATGTACATGATACATCTATTATTATAACTAAGCAAAGTTTCATGGTATGATATGGTTTTACATGCATGCAACATTGAATAAGATATAAATTTAAGTAATTTAACTTGCAAACTTTATAATTTGTAAATGAAACAAAATAAATCCATTTTAACTACATTCATCAACAGTAATGTAACATTGATAGAATATAACATTAAATCCACATCATGAATTTAAAAGTCAATGAAGGCATTGTCATATACACAAGTTCACATTCTTGTACTTGTATTCCAAATTGGTCTAGTTAAATACATTTTTCTCTTTTACAAAATGGGCCCATGGCCCATGGTATTCCCAACATAGATAATGGAAGGTCGCGCCCATAAATGAAATAATGGAAAAATGACATCATGACTGATTTATAAATTGGGTCTATACGTCACCCTCGTCGCGCTTCGTACTCCCAAGTGCATTTCAAAATTGATATTGCTGCAAAAATGAAATAACTAATTAGTTGTAAAATCCAAAATGCATAGAATCAATTGTCGTTAATTCATGATAAGATTTTGATCAACTACTCATTCTCACCATGAAGATCTAAGGCAATGGAGAAGATTGTCCTTCCTCGGCAGATGGTGGAGCTGTTGTTGATGGATATAAGCATGGTTCATGGGTGATGGATAAAGGCATAGTGGAAGTGAAATCGGAAAAAGGTAGTGGGTGTGGGCGGTGATACACCCCCACCGGTTGTACGATAGTGGGAATCACTCTAGGGCGAGGGATCACCCTAGGGGGGGAAATTGGAATGTCAAAGGTGGATGATTGAAACAATGAGAAGGGTGGATGAATAAATGGTAGGGGTGGGGATTGGGAAGAGTTTGGGGAGGTGGTTATAGGCATGGGAGAATTTATGATGGAGAAAGGTGGTCGGTGTGGGTGACAATAAATCCCCACTGGTTGTACAAGAGGAGGAAGCACCCTCAGGGAGGAAATTGGGATGTTAATGAGTGGAGCAGTGTTCAAACTGATATAGTTTTTTTCACCAACATGCTCATCAAATAATTGAATTCGACAACCTGGAACGTTGTGAGATGTGTTTCCCTCGACTGTAACAATAAAAAGTTTCATATAGTTATGAAAATGCATCGAAAATGATAATATATCGTATTTCACGTAAAAAAATGCATGCCATCAAATTTCCATACCATTTTTCTGTATAATAGAATGTTGCACTAACTCAGGTATGTGGCCCACACTTCTTTGGTGTTGAGAAGATAACTCCAGTTGCTCATCCATGTTTCTTTTTTTTGAACGAACTCGTCCAACCTTTTCAAAATGTGGATTATCTTTCACTGATTTTGACTTGCGCCCACATTGCCTTTTCTTTTTTACTGGGCTCAAGAAACTATGTTTTCTTTTAGTAGTGATCTTTGATGGATTTATATTATTGAAAAACATTCTATTGTAATCTTGACATGCTTTTTCTACCAAACTGTTCAATGCCTTTGCTTGCTCCAAATTTGTAGGTATTATGGATCTCAATTTCTCATGAGTTGATAAGTTAACACGTTTCATCTCATCATCTTCAAATAATGCACTATTTGGTCGTACATTGGTTGATTGAACATTATCAATGCTTGTTTCATTATAATAACTTATAGTTGGAGGAGAATCAATGCATGGCAGAAGCTTTGTTTGGATTTCTAGGCCCACTATAGGTGTTTCATTCAAATCAAATGAAATTGTAGGCCTTTCTGTGGTAGGATTAGTGATATTAGGCAATTCATTTTCACCCAAAGTAATGTTACTCACCAACATCTCAACTTTCAGTACATGTTTACAAACATTTCCATTCAAGGCCCAATTGCAATTACAGAAGTGTAGATTGGAACCTTTATATATGACATTGTACCAAATATCAAGTGTATCCTTATTTTGGCTACGAACGTTATTGGTTTGGAAACTGTCACGCACGTGCTATCGTTAAGCATTAAATTCCAATCCGCATTATCATGAGTAGCGGTATGACCTTCATACATGGCGATAACTTGCTGTAGCATTGAAATACCGTCATACA